>VWYK01070644.1:901-12990 GCA_013399775.1 Semnornis frantzii | reverse complement strand
GCGAGGCCAATCTTAGAAGGGCTTGATGAGCGTCGAACAGTAGATACTTGTTCTACTAATGGTGTGTTCATACAACAGGTAATATGTTTGCCCTAACAAAATCTAGGACAAGCCTTGAGTAGTGGCAAGATGGACGTACCCATGTTTTTAAATGAAGAAAATTAGTGGTTTTGTGGCATAATCAAACAACCAGTAATTTTAGATATGGGACTATTAATTCACCCTACACGTCCAAAGAGTATGTAGTTGCTCTGTTTTTAAATGAGTTTGTATTTTCCTAGGCATAATTACAGAAGTCCCCATCTCCAAATCAGTGCTGTGCCTTTTGGCACACGTTCAGCTTGCCAAAACTAACTTTACATCTCTGAGTGAGAGGTTCTATCCTCCTCCTTGTCCTGTTTTTCCATTTTTAATTTCTTTGTGTTAATTTCTTCACATTTATTTCTTCTCATAAATTTTCCCTTTCTTCACCTCCTTGTGTCCACACACTTCTAATACTGGTGATTCTTCCTCCTCTGCCTGACTCCTGAATTAATTTTGATTTTTCACAGCTCTGGGGACACTTTCATTTTGTCTGACACCTGTCATAACTGAAATTGTCAGTGTTACCATACAAAATACAGATGTCAGTCTCCCCTTGGTGTACCAATTATCTGGAATTCAGTCTTGACTCTTTCCATTTCATAGGAATATTTAATAATTCTAAATCTTAGCTCTATAAATAGTCCTTATGAAATTGTACTGTGCTTTTTTTTCACAGCTGCATGAAATAAGTACTTGTTGCTGTAAGTGAAGTTCAATACAATGTAAAAACCATATTAAACACCTTTAAAACTTAAAAGCATTAATAACCCCTAAACATGGTGTTATTTCGCCTCCATGCACCAGGGCTTAGATTTCTTCTGGTGGGTTCTTCTGTAAACTTCTCTTGCTGACAACTCTGGACCATGCAGTGATTGTTTTTTTTTTTTTTTTTTGGTGTGTGTGCTTCTAAGGAGATCCTCCAGTTCAACAGTAAATCTGCAGAGAAACATTTTTTGGTTTTGTGGCAAGCTGCTTTAAACAGTACAGTATACAACCTCATCTGTTAGCTTTCTGTGTCTATAGCAGCAGCTTTGTTTTCTTGGCTAAGTCACTCTGAGAGACAGAGTATTTCTGACCACCACACCTATGTTGGCCTCTCTCCTGTCTCTCCCTCAGGTTTGTGCTGTGGTCACGGTGTCATGTAAATGAATGTGAAAAAGAGAAGACCAGAAGATGGAACTAGTAGAAGGGGGAAATAAACCCAGCAGCACTGGAGAATTACTGGAGGAGGAAGAGCAGGTAAAGGTAAAACTTGCAGGGAAAATATTAGTATCATTAATATCAAATATAGTAAATACATCATTAGCCTTAGAAGTGTAGAGGAACCAAAATGATATGCTTTAACGTGGAAAATGAAAATTCTAAAAATGATTTTTTTTACTCGGTTCATAATGGTATATTAAAATTATTAATTATAATAGTTTCCATCAAATACCACACAGCCATTCGATATTGTATGTATATGCATCTGTATATATATAATGCTAGATTTTTCAGTGCAGATAATTTTCTTCCGTCTTAGCCATTTTAATTCAGAATACGAGGACACCAACTCTCCTGTCACATTTCTATTATGACAATTATTTGCCAGGCATGTTTCTTCACCTTTCCTGTATTTAATGTGATCCCATACTTTCCAGCACTCCTTCCTCCTGTCATCATTAATGATTTCTCACCCTTCTGAAATGTTTACAGCATGGAGTACAGTCCACTTTTATCTGTAAACTGAGCTGCTAGTTCCTAGTTCCCATTTTTAAATCTCCTTTTTTCAGAATTAACCATCTCCTCTCCACCAGGCTGTCGATGTGGTTTGTCAGTGTTAAATGAAGGGCACAATGTAATTTTCAGTAGTCCATCAGAACACTGAACAGTCAAAGCATATATTTATTTCTTATGCAATTGAGACTTGCTTCAGACCTTTAGAACTCTATTAGACAAAAAAATAGTGCTGGTCTGTACTGAAGAGAGCATGAACTGAATGATCAATCAAATGTGTGTTTTCCATCTTCAGTTATTCCAAATTATCTTCCAATAATTTATTGGAAATGTGGCACAGTTCTCTATCTATTTCTGATGCAGTGTGCAAACATATGGAACCTGCTTTTCTCTGTATATTTAATGATGACAATGCTGTAATAATACAGTTGTCTGTGTTGTGAGGTTTAGCAGTCCATGTTTGTCCAGTGATGTAATCTCGCTTAAAGAGGGAGTAAAGCTATGTCCAATCCCACAATACCATAACTCAGGGTTCTTTTATCTACACGCAGGATATTCCATGTCTTGCATGTCCAAAGAACTTGATATGGTGGAAAAACTAGACATACATCATATGGCTGCAGGAGAGACTGATCCAGGACACACTGTGTCTGCATACACACACTGTGTGGTCAAAGGTGATCTCAGCAATGCATGCAGAAGCATTGCAGAAACATTTGGAATAGCTAGAAAGATGTCGCAGCGTTGGTCACCCTGTCTGTCCTAGACAAATAGTCAAAGTTATCCCATTCTGCCTGGTCCCATTACCAAGCTGAGAAGGGCAAACAAGGAAGTGGATGCATGGGGAGCCGTAAGCCTAAATTTCTGTTTCTCTCTGTGAAGAATGCCACTGGGCGGCACTGTTCAGACCCAGCTCCGCCAAATGTAATTATGATAAAGAATTAAATTAGTGACAGAGAAATGTCGCCTCTGTCGTTTAAAGCGAATCCCGGTCAGAAGCAAAGTTGCCTATCAAAGCACAGGCTAGAAGAAGCCTTCCTCATTAAAAATCAGCTTTAAGCCAATTGTACTCTTCCCTTCTGTCTGTCTGTCTGTCTTTCTCTCTCGCAAATGAGCTTACAACTTTCCCTCAAGGCAAAAGCATCAGTAGTCAAGCTCTGGTAGCTTTGAAGAAATCTTCATGTGATTAAAAATGCCACACAGAGTTACAGCTTCCTCATGGCTCTGCATGCCAATCAGACGGGAGTATATAGGCCGTTGTAAATGCAATCCGTGGCAGATTTCCATCATCCTAAATTGGTGTTTAATTAAGAACAGTAGTATTGCTGGGTTGTTATGCTGTCACAGGAACTACAGCTGGGCTGTGAGGTGTGTTAGCCAGAGTTCTGCCAGGTAGCTCAGAGCTTAACCCTGGGGAGGGTATGGAATGCAGAGCTAGGTCTGTGCAGAAATGTGCCATGCCACATGCTGTCTGGATTACACCTTGCCCTCATGGCTCTGCAGGCCCAGGCCTGTCTGCACCTGAGCCCAGGAAACTACTGGGCAGCAGCTCTGTGGGGTCCCCAAAATTTTCTGGGAGGGATGTGTGCCTCCTCAAGCCCCTCTTTTGCTCTGACAGTAATAGTGTCTGTCTATGCAGTGAGAAAATGAGAGCACTAACTGCCACTTTGGAAGAATGACTCTGCTAAGCAAGACAGACTTTATAAAGTACCACTGTATCAACAGAGCTGCTGAGCAATTCTAGCTATTGTGTGGTTTATGTCTGAGAACCTTCATCTTTCAGAGTCGTAGAGCAGTTTGGGGTGGAATGGACCTTTATAGGTCACCTAGTCCAACCCCTCTGCAGTCAGCAGGGATGTCTGCAACTAGAGCAGGTTGCTCACAGCCACAAAAAACCTGACCTGCAGCGGTTCCAGGGATGGGGCAACTACCACATCTTGGGACAACCTGGGACAGGGTCTCACTGCTCTCAGTGTAAAGTAGTTCTTCCTTCTCTCTAGTCTCAATCTCCATCTTTTAGTTTAAACCATCACCCCTCATCCTGTCGCAACAGGCCCTGCTAAAAAAGTCTGTCTCCAGCTTTCTGATCAGCCTCCTTTAAGTCTTGAAAGGCCACCAGAAAGTCTCCCTGGAGCCTTCTCTTCTCCAGGCTGAACAACCCCAACTCAGCCTGGACTTAACAGCAGAGGGCTTCCAACCCTCCCATCATTTCTGTGGCTCCTCCGGCCCCACTCCAACAGGTCCGTCTCTGCTGTGCTGAGGTCTCCAGAGCTGCTGCCCCAGGACAACAGGCGGGGTCTCAGCAGACCGGAGCATAGGGGCAGAATTCCCTCCCTCGATCTGCTGCCCACGTTGCTTTTGAACAGTTCTTCTCACGGAGGATGTCTATACCTGTACATTCACCATAAAACTCCTCCTGAGGAGGTGACAGCTTGGGAGGGCCTTGGCCGTTCTCCGGCTCTGTCCTCTCAGAGCGCTATGGTAGGAATGAGGGCAGCCTCATTGGTGCCCACCTGCCGGATCAAACGGAAAGGGGGGTCCCGGCGGGCTCCGACACGGAGCTGGCCGCTGCCATGGCAACGTGTCCCGCCTTCTCCTCAGGATGGCCGGGCGGGAGCACCGCTCCGCTCCGCCCTGCGAGTTCGCCGCCGCCCCACAATCCTCTGCTCCGCGGCCGCCCTGACATGGCGCTGCTGGGGGCTCCGCGGAGCGTGGCGGCTGCCGCCTCTCACAAGCGACGGCTGCTCGCCCTCGCCCTGTTGCGGCCTCCGGCGGCCGCCGCTGCCTGCGCACACGGCTGGCTTGGGGGGAACTGGAGGCAGCGAGACCCCGGGGCCCCAGGACTCGGTCAGGTGCGTGGGAACGCAGGGTCCGGCCGAGGGCGGGTGGTGAGGCACTGAGAAGGGGCTCAGCAAGGGCGGCGGGCCCCACGGTGTTGCCCCACGAGTTCTTCGGGGACGGCCGATTTTGTCCTTGTCCCGTTGGCAGCACTCGCTGCCCAGCATCGGCCCGGCGTGTGGCGGGGTCGGGAGACCGGTGCCGCCGCTTTGCTCCTGCAGGCCGGTCCAGACAGGAGAGTCCCTGGCAGATGGGCTGTGTGGGGCCATGGCGTGGTGCCGTCTTTGGAGGGTGTGTGTAGGGCGGTCTGGCCGTGGCCGATAAAGTCTCGGGCAAGTTTGGGCCCAGACAACTTCAGGGTGATCTCTTCCGCTGTCGTAGTGATGTTTAGGTGACCGAGCTCTCTCTCTGCGTTCGAGGATTTGATCGTCGATTTGTGGACAAGCATTGAACAAACAGTGCCTCTGAACGGATGCTAAACACTTGTGGAGAGGATAACTTATGCTGACAGCTAATTTTGCCGTTAAGTAGGAAAAGGAGATTGGAATTGGAATCCTTTCTGTTAGCAGCAGACGGCTGCAACATGTTATCGTGAATGATTATTTCGTTACAAGTAAGGAATTGGTTACGAATCTCAAAACTGTAATCCGTCTGACATTCAACCTGAAAGGAGATTGTAGCGAGGTGGGTGTCGGGCTCTTCTCCCAAGTAACAAGTAATAGGAATAATAATAGGAAATGGCCTCAGGTTGCGCCAGGGGAGGTTCAGATTGGACATTAGGAAAAATTTCTTTCCCGCAAAAGTGATCAGGCATTGGAACAGGCTGCCCAGGGAGCTGATGCAGTCGCCGACCCTAGAGATGTTCAGAAAGTGTGTGGACATGGTGCTTTGGGACATGGCTTAATGTCCATGGTGGTGTTGAGCTAATGGTTAGACTCGATGATCTTAGAGGGCTTTTTTCAGCCTTAATGATTGAATGATTCTATCACCAGCATTTTTCAAAGCTTGTGAGAATGCGTGTGTCAAAGATTAAGGGCATGAACTTTCCACAGACTGTCAGATACCTTTTATTTCTGTTTTGTTTCCCCGTGGAGTACCACAGTGTTTGACTGCCTTTCATTGCCACCTGCCTTATTTAGTTTCCCCTGCCAGATACAATTCTGGCACAGACTGCAGTCAAGTTCATATTCTGTAGTATATGAGATGAACAGGACTGAAGTAGTGCATTTTTTAGGGGTTTAGTTTTGAAAAATGAAACTCTTGTGCACCTGGATGATTAAAAATATATCTGAGTGCTCAGTGGTGTCCGGTGTACCTGACAACTTATTTTAGATGTTAGTGATAAACAACATTATAGTGATGCATAGAGGCATTAATTATAATCCTGGTTTAGTTTTGAGTAGTTTTATTTTAGTATGAGAAATACTAAGCCTTGCTGGGAAGTTTTAGTTGCCACATGCTACTAAATTGATTTGCACTAGGTTTTCTGAGCTAAAAAAGCTAATGCCATGTCTGTAGTGTGTATATATGTATTTATCTCTTTGGTTTTTTAGTTTTAAGCATTTCTGTGTCAGAAATGATGCAGTTATTTTTTAATGGTCTGGTGATTAATTTTTACTTTCACTTCTGCATCAAACTCTATCGGATGAAAATTAGAATTCATTAAATGCACAAGCAAGATCTTACATTTTGTGAAATAAAAACTTGGCTACATATGGCAAATAGGCACCACATTTTATCTAAATGTGTTGTGCAAATTTATTTCTTGAGCAGGAGGCTCAAAATTAGTGCTCTGGAGTTTTGTTTTTTTTGTTTGTTATAATAACCTTCAGTGTTTTGGGACTGGTTGATACGATTTATTTTTCTTAAAATGTTTAATTAAATTTGCTGATAGAGGAAAATGCAGTCCTGTGATTTCAGTTCCTTTTTTCTTCAGCTAGCTTAAGAAATACTGTGCCTGCAGCAATAGAAGTGACTGTCAGAAGTTGGCTAGGCACTTCAGCAGGTTCTATTTTAGAGTGATTAGCTGTTGATTTTTTTTTTTTTTAATTAGGTAATTCAGCATTGAAGAAACCTCCTGGGGAGCAAATATGTGCAGTCTATTTTTGTTTCAGTTATTTAATTATTTGGCTAGATTTATGTATTAATGAGGACAAAGTATTTTTAATGGACTTACTCTTGAAAGCTTTTCTATACATTAAAACATTGAAGAAATGCTTGATTTTGCATTAGAAAAAACAACTTAGACTTGTCTAAGTCCTAAGCTGCATTTCTCTCAGTTATCTAGGAATAAGGTTTAATGAATAGCATTGTTCTTAGGAAACTTCCAGGCTACTGTGTGATGACACATCCTAGCATATGTATTTTAGTGTGTGGGAAAGCTCTCATGTTACCTTTAATGCTGTATTTTAGTTATCACAGATACATTTTACACTAGCTTGCTGAATGTAACTAAGTGCAGTAAACGTGAAATAAGTGCCTGCAATACCGCCTCTTAATTGATGGGAGACTAGCAAGACCCAGCCGCTTGTGAAATCCAGACAGTGACCTTTAATGCCACGTCTTCCCCAAAGAGTTCCTGAATAGCAAGAGCCCTCCTGGGAGGATGCACCTGATGTGACATAGTTATGCCAACAACACAGTGCTGCTGACTGCTGTGGTAAAATCACTGTTGAAAGTGAAATCAACTGTACGACTACAGCTGGGCTTTTATTGGTAAACCTACACCTCCTCAACTACTCTACTTTGCATCCCCGGAGTACTCGATCCCCCTATCTTCATTGCTTCATGTTGGCGGCATGGTTTTTTTTTTAAGCTTACAATTAATAGTAAGCTTAATTGTGTTGTAATACAATGTATATTTTTCTATGGCACTTAGTACAATGAGATTCAAATGTAACAGAGTTGTTTGAGTGCTGCCGTGTTACAGATCCACATCTTTCTTTTCTCACACGTATTTTTTGGTAGTTTTGATTAGAGTCTTGCTTTTCTGACTAACAAGACATGTAATGTTTGTATCCCGGAGAGGAAAATAGTTAAATTTATGGACAGGAAAAACAAATGTGATAAATATTACGGAACGGTAATCAGACTCCATTGCTTGATACCAAGATCAGCTTATGTTTCAATCCAGCGTAGCTCCTTCAATTCACCCTCTTGTGGTTGGAGCAGGCAGGGACTCTGCGTGTCAAAACTTGCATTTATAATTTAGGATCTCTGCTGAGTGGTAGCAGAGAGAATCACAGAGTCATAGAATGGTTTGGTTTGGAACAAACCTTGATCTTCTAGTCCAACTCCCCTACCATGAGCAGGTACACCTCCCACACCAGACCAGGTTGTTCAAGGCTCCATCCAACCTGTCTTTGAGCACTTCCAGGGTTGGAGCTTCCACAGTTTCGCTGGGCAACCTGTTACAGTGCTTCACCACCCTCATGGGAAAGAATTTCTTCCTAATGGCTTTTCTAGTGGCAGGTCGGATGAGACCTCCTCAGTAAACTTTGGAAAATAAGTAATGACTTCTTTTTTTTTCTAGGAGGTTTTTTTTTTGTTTTGTTCCTCCCCCTGTCCCCCATCCAAATTAAAAACAATGGCAAATTCTATTATATCTAAGACTTAAATTGAAGGAAAATAGCAGTATTGACTGAAGAGGTCCAATAGCTCTATCCATAGTTAAAGGACGTTTATTTTACTAGGCATCTGTGTAAGTCAAGAAATGCACTGAGTTGTAGAGACCAGGACTTTGTAGATTAAGTGTAATGGTAAAAAATAGAAGAGACTATTTTTTTTTTTCTCCTTATATTATCTTGCCCTTCCAGCTGCCACACAACATGATAAGGAGTGTGTTGTTCTGCATAATTTAATAATATCTCTTGCTCTGGAAGGTTGTAGGAGAAATTTCAGGTTTTTTAAATTAAATTTATTTATACTTTGCCCTTTTTTTTTTTAACCTGAAGCCTGGTCTGTTCTCTGAAGTTACAGTGATATTTACTGTCCAGACATCATTTCCCATGCCCATGTGCATAGCTAAAGTCTCTTCTCTAGACTTCAATAGCGTGGTTGAGCAGCTTGATGCATGGCAGCTAGTAATTGACAGACTCCATTAGTCAGTGGTCTTTACTGACAGACAAATGTTTTGTAATGGAGAATTTAAAATTCCTTGAGTTTTCAGTCAACCTTTCTGGAGGGATTATTGCTGAATGAGCAGGTCAGCAATCCCATATGTCTGTCTATAAAATGGACATCCAATAATACTGAAAATTGCTGCAAGGAAGTAGAACAGATGGAAACATGGGAAACTGATTTGCAAGTCATTTGGGAGAATATGGGGGGGCACAGGGTAAGCAGTAGCGGGAGGTGCTGGTTATATATCGGGGTGCCTGCCGTGATGCTCTGTGGGTTTTCCATTGTGCTGTGGAGATGTGTTTTACCAAAACAAGCTGAATGTGAGGGGATATTAGTAAGGTGTTACAGGGGAAACTCCTTAAGGGATCTTTGTTAACTTTAGTTTTGTTTGCTCTGGGTATGTGTACAGAGCAATTGCATGTTGGCCATTGTTAAGCATACCTCCACTTAAATTTATATTGTTCATTTTGCTTACAGTTTAGACTACATTTATACCAAAACATTTTTACCTTTTGTCTCATCTTCCTCTACTCTTTTCTATTAATCTTTTATTTTCTTGCCCTGCAAACTCAGCAAAATTAAGTGGGACTCAAATACTGCACAGATACTTGAATCCTACCTTCCGTTTTCTTTTCTGTACCAGTTAGTTTGAAAAACCATCCCCATTAGATCAGAGCAGGATGTCTGGAACAGCATGTAAATCCAGAGGGAAGCTCCTAACTGTGGATTTGACCTTGTGCAAATGTGTTTAATCCCTGTTGTTTGTTTGCACTTAATGGTATTTAAACCACTACCAACAGTCATGACACTTTAGCAATATGACTTTTATGTGCAATCAGTACTAGACATCTGTTTCATCTTTTAGAGTATATAGAATCATATCCAAAAATACATTAAAAGAACATAATGGTGCAGAGTCAGGCATTTAAAAGTTGGGAAATGCCAGAATTGAAGTTCGCTGTATAATTTCTTGAATTCAGGAATCATCTTGAATTGCTCTTGCTCCTTTAAAGCAATCACCTGCTGCTTTTCTCTGTTGTAATAAGGTTCAAGTATGCCTTGTCTTTGTAGTTTTAATTTTATTGAGTGTGGGAAGTGGAGTCCAAAGTCTGTCCACAGAATGTGTCAGGATAAGCTTCAATCCCACTCATACTGTGATGACTGGAGGTGAAGTAAATTGTTCACCTTGTTTAATTATTTCTTTGCTGATACTTGGTGTTTAGCGGAAGCTTGGAAGAGTATTGAAACCTCCACCCAGTCTTTCAGGCTCAAGGCTGAAAATAGGAACAAGTTTTCCTGTGTACCTTGTGCAAATCTTTTCATCTTTTTGCTGTATTCATCTCTTGACCCCATGACAGTTTATAGCTTCAGTCAAGTGAGTAGGCTATCTGATGGAGTAATTGAGGTGAGATCTGATGGTGTTTCAACAGAAGTTGTTTCTGTCACATTGTTTGTCTCATATGTCAGTTGGAAAAGAACTTTGTGCACTCTGGGGTCAAAGGATATGAACTATTGTAGAATCATAGAATCATTTTGATTGGTAAAGACCTTTAAGATCATAGACTCCAACCATTATCTAAGTCTGCTAAGGCTAGTGAAATACTTTTATGATGTCCCATGAGTGCAGTGTAGAAGAACTGTAATTAACTGTTGGAGTATCAGTTGTGTACTCCTATGTACTAGGAATATACAAGAAGATGATGCTTTAGGAGTTAAATGCTTGGATTTCAGCTCTTGCAGTACTCAAGATTTTTTTTTTTTCCTTGCAAAACCAGGCAGGAGAGAATGGTCCTGCTCAGGAGAGTTTCATTTGTGGTGTTGTAAGAGAATCCAAAGCAGAGTTGTGAGCAGCAGTTCATTAGCCCCTGAACTTGCTGAAATTTGTCCCCAGCAGCATGGGTGGCAGGTGGAGAAGGAGAGGGATTCTACGCCTCTGTGCTGCTGAGACCTGTAGTCCTGAGACAGTCTTCAGCACAGCAGAGATATGGAATTCAACGTTGGAGTGGGGCCGGAGGAGCCGCAGAAATGATGGGAGGGTTGGAAGCCCTCTGCTGTTAAGTCCAGGCTGAGTTGGGGTTGTTCAGCCTGGAGAAGAGAAGGCTCCAGGGAGACTTTCTGGTGGCCTTTCAAGACTTAAAGGAGGCTGATCAGAAAGCTGGAGACAGACTTTTTTAGCAGGGCCTGTTGCGACAGGATGAGGGGTGATGGTTTAAACTAAAAGATGGAGACTGAGACTAGAGAGAAGAACTACTTTACACTGAGAGCGGTGAGACCCTGTCCCAGGTTGTCCCAAGATGTGGTAGTTGCCCCATCCCTGGAACCACTGTAGGTCAGGTTGTTTGTGGATGTGAACAACCTGCTCTAGTTGCAGATGTCCCTGCTGACTGCAGAGGTGTTGGATTAGGTGACCTTTCCCATTGAAAACATTCGGTGACTCTATGAAACTTTCCTTTGGAATGATGTCTTAACAGTCTTTTATAAGCATTGTGTGTTTAAAGAGGTGTAAATGCTGGAGTAAAGATGTGGAGGTTTTCAATATACTAACTGTGGTCCTAGGCTGTAGGAGGCAGGAACTCGGTCTCATTGGTGTGAACGTAGGGCATACTCTGGATTTTTGTCTCCACTATAAATTCTAAACTGTTATGATTTAATCCACACTGCCTCTGGTTGGTGGAGTTGTGTTGATGTAACCACCTTGGCTGAATCAGACAACACTGCCTTTTGGATTAGTGGTGTGACTTAATTGGGTGTTGGCTTCTAGGTGTTTCGCAGATGCCACCATAGTGATTACTGCTAGGAGTGCTTGCTCCTCCTCTGACATGTTGGTGGGAACTTTATCCAAAATAACCATGCCTTGGCAATGGTAACAGTAATCTGCAGTAATTTGGGATGTGCTCAGGTATCTTCACATCCTTGTCTATGAAATGTTCGCTGTTCAGATGGAGAGCATTTTAGCTTACGTGGAATCCTCTGTGCTGAGTGGAAACAATGAAGTTATGAGGGCATCTAAGATGAAGTGCAGCTCCTTCCTTCAACCCAGTTCTTGGAAACATCAAGGCAGTTCACCTAGGACAGTTAGATCCACTAAGTGTAATTGTAATGTTTACTCTTTGTCTGGGTTATGTCATACAGTGAAAATGTCTGAAATAAGCAGGTCCCATATGGTGACTTGGGGGAGGGAATGATCTTAATTGTCTTTAAAGTCACTGACTAAATTATTTACAATGTGTGTCTTAGAGCAAAGGAATGTTTAAGGCAAGGTATAAAACCTGATAGTGCTACTGTTTGTCAAGGTTAAAAAGTACTCTTTTTTATGATCAAATTCTCTT
>VWYK01070618.1:0-12093 GCA_013399775.1 Semnornis frantzii | reverse complement strand
ACCTTTCTGATGTTGCTGGGTTTCTCCTTCCCATCTGGGACCACTTCATGGTCACCTTTCTGATGTTGCTGGGTTTGTCCTGCCCTTTGCTCAGCTCCTCACCTGCACTGCAGCTCCTGCTCTCATTACCTGCAGAGGTAAAGGGTAGATGTTCCCACCCTCCATGGCTGGATCCATGAATGTGCTGTGAGGAGGTTCTGCAGAGGGATCCAGAGGTTGGTCAGCAGGGAGCAGGGACATAGCATACAGGTCCAAATAGCTCAGGCAGACCTTCCCCATCCACATTGATTTCTCCAAGGTCAGGCACCTTCACAGCTCCTGTTGCTGACCAGGGGCACCAGTCCCAGGGACTGACCCATGGGCACAAGGGAGAAGATGCTTTGGGTTTAGGTGGAACTGAGACTTCCAGGACTTAGTGGGGTCCTGGCTAGGCATCACCCTGGCTGGAGGATTCCAAATGTCCCAGGGACCAGTGGAGTCTAGTCTGGGCTGTCAAGCACAGAGGCACAACCAAAAAGCTTATCCTGCTGCCCTGAATTGTCCCTAATTTTGGACATGAGGAACTATTTCTTCACTGAAGGGGTTAGCATAGAACCACAGAATGTCAGGGGCTGGACAGGACCTCCAAAGCTCAGCCAGTCCAATCCCCCTGCTAGAGCAGGATCACCTAGAGCAGATCACGCAGGAACACATCCAGGCAGGTCTTGAATATCTCCAGAGAGGGAGAGTCCACAACCCCCTGGGCCGCCTGTTCCAGGGCTCTGTCACCCTCACAGTGAAAAAAAAATCTTTCCTCGTGTCTATATGGAGCTTCCTGTGCCTTAGCTCCCACCCACTGCCCCTTGTCCTGTCACTGGGCAGCACTGAGATGCTCTGGAACAGGCTGCCCAGGGCAGTGGTGGAGTCTTCACCCCTGGAGGGCCTGAAGAGCTGCGGAGCTGTGGTGCTGAGGCATGTGGTTTAGTGGTGACCCGGCAGGGCTGGGTTGAGGGCTGGACTGGATGATCGTAACAGGTTCCATGATTCTACCTTGGTTTCCTGCCTGCTGTCCTCACACACAGAGGCAGCAGAAGGTGGGATCGGCTCAGGCTGTCCGTGCAGTATCCTGCTTGAACACTTGGAGGCAAAGCTGCCTTTCTGGACAGAGGAGCTGGCACTGGGATGAACGGGTGCTACTGGGGATGCTGCTGGGGACGCTGCTGAGGGCCCTCTGCCAGGCTCAAACCTGGCCCAGGAGCAGCTCAGGTAGTCCTCTGCTCTGGAAAGCATCTCCCAGGACCAGAAAATAGTTTCTGTGTCTCTCCTGAAGTGTCTGAGACTTCTGTGAGTTAGAGACTGAGTGCTTGACAGCAAACACCAGCAGCTCGTGGTTACTGCTGGAAGATTCCCATTGGACTCTAAGAGACAACTTCCCCCCATGGGAACAGTGAGAAGTTGGAATCACCTCCCAAGGGAAGCAGTGGAGTCCCCTCCCCTGGCTGCTTTAAAGGCTCAGATTGGCAGGGTGCTGGGGCAGCTCATTTCAACTCCATTCTGACCTAGAAAGGTTGGAGCAGATGATCCTTGGGGGTCCCTTCCAGCCGGGCACTCTGTGAACCTGGGAGATGTTCAAGCTGTGGCAGGCTCCCTGGCTGACAACTGCTGCTGAAAACCATTCAGCATCCCCCCACCTCCCCCTCCCCCTTTTTAATTTCCAGTTCCCTGCTTCCCCAAGGATCAAGCCCAGCCCTGGAAGGCTCCAGTCCCCTCTGCCGCTTGCTCTGCTGCTTTCCCGGGCACATAAAGAAAATATTCCTGCATATTTTGATAAGGAATATTCAAAAGCAGTCAGAGACTACATAGTTTAGCTCAAAGTGCTAAGAATTCCTGGTTTGAGTTTTTTTTTTTTTGTGGTTTTTTTTTTTTTTTAATTTTTTTTTTAATTTTTTTTTTTTGTCTGTATTAGTGAATCCGTCTCAAATCTGCCTGGTTTTCCTCCACCTGCCAAAACCTAATTTCCAGTGCCCCGTTCCCCCAGGTGGAGATTCTGTTCACTGTNTTTTTGTGGGTTTTGTTTTTTTTTTGGTTTTTTTTTTTCCCCCTTTTTTTTTTTTTTTTCCATTTTTAAATTTCCCTGCCCCTGTTAGCTTGGAATCTGATGGGGAGGGGTAGGAGGTGATTTGTCTTCTGCAACTGGCTAAGCTGCAAAGCCAAATGAGTGTGGAGCATCTGCTTCTTGGGACTCAGCACTATGCAGCTGCTATGGAAAAAACACAGAATCAGAGAATTGTTTGGGTTAGAAGAGATCTCTGAGGTCATCCAGTCCAACCTTCAACCCAACCCGACCATGGCCATCAAACCATGTCCCCAAGTGCTATGCCCACACCTTTCTCCAACACCTCCAGGGATGAGGACTCCATCACCTCCCTGGGCAGCCTGGGCCAATCCCTGACCACTCTTGCAGCAAAGAAATGTTTCCTCCTCTCCAACCTAACCCTCTCCTGGCACAATTTCAGGACATTTCCTCTCTTTCTATCCTAGGGATAGATTCTAGAGAGCAGAGCCCAGCCCCACCTCACTGCAACCTCCTCTCAGGGAGCTGCACAGAGCAATGAGGTCTCCCTCAGCCTCCTCTTCTCCAGGCTAACCCCCTACCCAGCTCCCTCAGCTGCTCCTCCCCAGCTCTGTTCTCCAGACCCTTCCCCAGCTTTGTTGCCTTTCCCTGGACACTCTCTAGCCCCTCAATGCCCTTTTTTGGAGTGAGTGCCCCAAAACTGACCCCCAGGATTCGAGGTGTGTAACATCCATAACTGCAGCCTGCGAGGAGCAAGGTCGAGAGCAGCGCTGGGGCTTGGCCCTGGGTATGCCGAGGGTGCCCTGGTGTCCAGCCTAAGGCAGCGGGGTTGGTCCCGGGGAGGTGCGGGGAGGGAGAGGTCTACAGGAGCCGTGGCCGGCAGAGGGCAATGCCGGATGCGTTTCCACCGCTGCGCACCTCGGCGGCTGCTCAACTGCTCCCGATAGGCAGCCGATGGAGGTACGCGCTGGAATCGCAGGCACTCTGGCTCCTTCAGGCTGCTTCGGCACTGGCAGCATTCCCAGCAGCGGGCAGGAGCGGGCAGGAGCATGCAGGAGCAGGGTGGAACAAGCAGGAGTACATAGAAGCAGGCAGAGGCAAAGAGGAGAAGGCAGGGACGGGGTGGAACAGGCAGAAGCAGATA
Source organism: Semnornis frantzii (assembly GCA_013399775.1). Classification (NCBI taxonomy): domain Eukaryota; kingdom Metazoa; phylum Chordata; class Aves; order Piciformes; family Ramphastidae; genus Semnornis; species Semnornis frantzii. Next base: position 8,896 of record VWYK01070618.1, on the reverse strand, counting down.
GGAGCAGGCAGGAGCAGAGAGGAGGCAGAGGCAGAGTGGGATAGGCAGAAATAAATAGGAGCAGGCAGGAGCAGAGAGGAGGCAGAGGCAGAGTGGGACAGGCAGAAATAAATAGGAGCAGGCAGGAGCAGAGAGGAGGCAGGGGAGAGTGGGACAGGCAAAAGCAGATAGAAGTAGACAGACGCAAAGAGGAGAATGCAGGGACAGGATAGAACAGGCAGAAGTAGAAAGGAGTAAGCAGGAGCAGAGAGGAGGCAGGGGCAGAGTGGGACAGGCAGAAGTAGATAGGAGCAGGCAGACACAAAGAGGAGAAGGCAGGGACAGGATGGAACAGGCAGAATTAGATAGGAGCAGGCAGGAGCAGAGAAGAGAAGGCAGGGACAGGATAGAACAGGCAGAAGTAGATGGGAGCAGGCAGGAGCAGAGAGGAGAAGGCAGGGACAGGATAGAACAGGCAGAATTAGATAGGAGCAGGCAGGAGCAGAGAGGAGAAGGCAGGGACAGGATAGAACAGGCAGAAGTAGATGGGAGCAGGCAGGAGCAGAGAGGAGAAGGCAGGGACAGGATAGAACAGGCAGAAGTAGATAGGAGCAGGCAGGAGCAGAGGAGAATGCATGAACAGGGTGGAACAGGCAGAAGTAGGTAGGAGCAAGCAGGTGGGCACCTTCTTGCAGGGACAGGTAGCTTGTGACTGCCCAGCACCTTCCTGTCCCATCACTGAAGTGTGGAGGTGACTCCTGGGCCTCCCTCCCTGCCCATGTGGTGCCACTGTGGGGAAGCAGCCACAGGACTGGGGTGCCCCAAATCATAGTGGGGCAGATCCTGAGTATTTTGCCTACTCTCAAATGTCAGGACTCAGACTTCGCTGTTGTCCTGTTCCCCTGAGGGCAAGACAGAGCACTCAGGAGGCAGCAGAAGTGCTCACACTGCTCTCCAAAGCCTCAGCAGAGCAGGGTGGGACCTGCTGCTTGGTGGGCTGCAAGCACTCCAGCTGGATCATCAGGAGAGCAGAGAGCATCCTTCCAGCAGGCAGAGGGCAGCTGCTGCTCCCCTTGGCATGCCAATGCCATCTGAGGGGTGGGCAGGTGGAATGTGTGTGGGGCTGGGGGGATCTTGGTCTCTTGTGAACTTGGCAGGGGAAAGGATGTGATAAGGGGTAAAACCCAGTGGGGCTGCAGCAGGCACACCAGGGAAGCTTCTGCACAAAGGGCCCTCATCTGCAGCTGAGAGGCAGGAGGTAGGTGTCCTGGTTTTGGCTGCCTTGGGGTTAATTTTCCTCCTAGTAGCTGGTGCAGGGCTGTGTTTGGGGCTGAGTGTGAGAACAAGGTTGATAACTCTCTGATGTTCTGTTGCTTCTCTGCACTGTTTGTGCTCAGCCAAGGACTTTTCCCAGCTGCTCAGGCCCTGCCAGTAAACAAGGCTGGAGGGGCACGAGAAGCTGGGAGGGCACCAAACTGGCCAGAGGAATATTCCACAACACAGGTTATCAAGCCTGGTATCTAAGCTGGGGGTAGCTGGCCAGGAGGGGCTGATCACTGCTTGGGAATCAGTCAGTGGGTGGGCAGCACTGGCACTGGGAATCAGTTGCCTGCATTGGTCTTTTATGGTTATTGGCATTGCAATGTTTATTACAATGGGCATCATCTTTTGGAGAGGACCATGCCCTGCTGTGTGGGCATCCTGATGGGCAGCACATCCCTCCTGTGCCCATGGCTCTGCCATTACTCAGTCCATGCTCCCAGACCTGTCTCTCCTTCCCCTCTGCTGGAAGATGAGAAATAGGAAACCCCCATCTTGGTTCCCTGTGGCTGCCCACGGAGCTATTGCAGGTGCAAAAGGACAGTTGTAAGCTGAGGGTGGGAACCCCTGTGGCAGCAGGAGGCTCTCAGTTGCAAGCAGAGGGTGGGAATCCCTGTGGCAGCAGGAGGCTCTCAGTTGTAAGCAGAGGGTGGGAAACCCTGTGGCAGCAGGAGGCTCTCAGTTGTAAGCAGAGGGTGGGAAACCCTGTGGCAGCAGGAGGCTCTCACCTTGGCGGCACTTTCACTGGAGCAGAGGTTTGTGCAGCTCAGCCTGTCCTCATAGCAGAGCTGCTGCAGCCCTCTAAGCACCTTCGTGGCCTTCTCTGGACTGGCTCCAACACTTCCATGTCCTTCCTGCGCTGGGGGCTCCAGAACTGCACACAGGACTCCAGGTTGGGTCTGAGGAGAGCAGAGTAAAGGGACAGAATCCCCTCCCTTGCCCTGCTGACCCTCTGGCTTTGCTCTCTGGTAAGCTGAGGAGAGGTGGTGGCTGTGCTGGGGCTGTGCAGGGCCAGCTGGTGCCTTGGTGAGCCTCAGCTGCTGCCAGCTCTTGGCCCTTGCACAAGGGAAGCAGCAGCATCTCAAACCCAGCTGCATGGAGCAGCTGTGGCAGATGTTTTAGGTCAGGTTTCCTTTACTCAGGACACGTTTGGGTAAGAATTGTTGCAATTTTAAACCTGTGGCCCTCATTTGCTGCTTTTATGGCTGGTCTGACTCCTTCCATGCTGTTTATGAGGGAGATGATGGAGCTGGGCAAGCCTGAGCTGCAGAGATCATAGAATCACAGAAAGCATTGGGTTGGAAGGGACCCTCAAAGGTCACCTTGCCCAACTCCTGACCACTCCTGGGGGCGGGCAGGGGTTTTGTGGAGCTGCCCAGGGGGGAGCAGGTCTCATGGCCTGATGTTGGGGTGCAGGAGCTGCAGGCTGTGGTGCCTCCAGTCCTGGCTCTGTCTTTCCCCCTGATCAGGAGGGTGCAGAGGTGCAGATTAGCTCAGCCTGCTGAGGACATGATGGGCTGGTGGCCTCCAGCACCACTTGTTCTGTGGCTGTCCAAGCAGCACTTGCCCTGTGGCTGTCCCAGCACCACTTGCCCTGTGACTGTCCAAGCAGCACTTGCTCTGTGGCTGTCCAAGCAGCACTCACTCTGTGGCTGTCCTGCACCACTCACTCTGTGGCTGTCCTGCACCACTCATTCTGTGGCTGTCCTGCAGCACTTGCTCTGTGGCTGTCCAAACTGTGGTCCACAACCCCTTTACCTAAGGTAAAACATGAAGGGGGGGTAGCAAAAGTAGACAAAGCTTTTTCCCCCCCACAGCTGCTGATGCCACAGCACCAAGAGCTGTCAGACACTGCCTGACTCCATTGCCTAGAATCAGAGCCAGAGTACTGCTCAGGTTGGAAGAGACCTTTGAGCTCATCAAGACTCACCCAGAGCTCACAACCCCACCACTGCCACCGCAGCACCTCCCTCAGCACCACATCCACACAGCTTGAAACCCCTCCAGGGATGTGGGCTCCATCACCTCCCTGGGCAGCCTGGGACAGTGCCTGAGAGCCCTTTCTGTGGATCTAATATCCAACCCAAACCTCCCCTGGCACAACTTGAAGCCATTTCCTCTTGTCTGGAAGTGAAAAGAGACCAACCCCCACCTGACTTCCACATCTTCTCAGGGAGTTTTAGAGAGCAATGAGGTCTCCCCCTCAGCCTCCTCCTCCAAAGACTAAACATCCCCAGCTCCCTCAGATGTTCCTCACAGGACTTGTGCTCAAGGCCTTTCCATCAGCTTAGTTCCCAGCCTTGCTCAGCTCAGTTTCACCTCAGTCCTGGGCAAATATTGACAGATCTCACAGAATCCTGTGGCAGGGTGCCTGAGAACTCGATTTGGTTTGCAGCATGCTTGGTCCCATCCCTATCCCCTGGGCAGGAGCCAAGGGACACAAGCACAAAGTTAAAGCAGAAGTGCAAAAGGATTAGGAGGCCAAAGAGGGTGTGTGGGCACACAGGTTGCTGGCAGTGCTTTTGGGAACCAGGGCTGCTCCTCCCCCATGTGCCTGGGGCTGTCAGGGCTGGGTGGCTGCAGGCATAGCCCCTGGTGGGCATTGTGCCCACAGGCTCTGGCTCTGCTGTTTGAGCAACAAGTGAGAGGTGTCACTGCCCATGTAACTAAATGATCCTTAAGGTCCCTTCCAACTCACCCCATTCTGTGAGCCTGTGAGAACGAATGTGGTGTCCTGGTCAAACACAGATCTGTCCCCAGGACTTTTGGATGCCCACCAGCTTAACCTAGGTGCCAGGTTATCATGTGGAAGGTCAGGACTGCCCCATCAGGACTGGGGCATGGCAAAGATGCAGCATGTGGAGCATGGGCACAGTTTGGCTCACCAGCTCATTTTCAGTCCCGGAGCTGCTTCAGGGCTCTGAATTTCCAAGGCCTTGGGGCTGAGCACTGGAGCTCTGCTCTTCAAAATGAGCTGCCAGGCACTGCCAACAAGCCACTGACTCTAGACAGTCATTAACCAGTTGATTGAAATCAGCTTTCTCTTCTTGCTGCCAAGCACTCACCCATCCATCACCCCCAGCTCTGCACATCCATCTCAGTGTCCCGGCCACGTTCCCCTGGGGCTGTGCTGCAGCAGGGCTTGGCTAAGGTGAGGATGCTGTGGATGGTGCAGGGGACCTGGCTGAAAAAAAAAAAGCACATTTTTAGGTGGGGATAGTCCATTTAGCACTTGTGATGCCGATAGGTAAAAAGCTCTGCCTGGACTCAAGGCCAGGTTGGATGAGGCCTTGAGTGACCTGTTCTAGTGGGAGGTGTTCCTGCCTATGGCAGAGAGTTGGGACTGGATGAGCTTTGAGGTCCCTTCCAACCTTACCATTCTATGATTTTATGATGCTATGGTTCTGTGGTTCTATGATTCTATGATGTTATGATGCCACGATTCTATGATTCTATGAGTCTGGTGGGGTTCAGGTTGGGACCCTACAGGCCCCTCCCAGTCCCACTGCTGCCCTCATTGCTCATTCTGCAATGGGTTCATTCAGCCCTTGCACTGGTTGTCTTTTGCAGTGAAAAGCAACCAAGCTGGGGAAGGGTCTGGAGAATGCAGCTGAGGGAGCTGGGGGTGTGCAGTTTGGAAATGAGGAGGCTGAGGGAGACCTCAGTGCTCTCTGCAGCACCCTGAAGGCAGGTTGCAGTGAGGTAGGGTTGGGCTCTGCTCCCTAGGATCAGGTGATAGGAGAGGACGTGGCCTGAAATTGTGCCAGGGCAGGGTTAGGTTGGAGATGAGGAAACATTTCTGTGCTGCCAGAGTGGTCAGGGATTGGCACAGGCTGCCCAGGGAGGTGGTGGAGTCCCCATCCCTGGAGGTGTTGAAGAAGTGAGTGGCCATGGCACTTGGGACCATGGTTTAGTGCCCATGGAGGTGTTGGGTTGAAGGTTGGACTGGATGATCTCAGAGGGCTTTTCTAGCCCAAACCATTCTGGGATTCTAACTTCTCCCACAAGTGATGCCCACTCCCGATGAGAAGCAAACCTCCCAGGCTAGCACAGCAAGAAAGGGACCCTGCTTTGCACCAACTTTGTATCTGACTTAGGGGCCCACGTGCAAAAAGTCTTTCTGTATTTAACCCCCCCTCTGCCAGCAGCCCAACAGCAGCAACAGGCTGCATCACTTCAGCAGCTTGTGCTGGGAAGGTGGTGGCAGAGCAGTGGTGAGAGCTGGTTGCAGAAGTCTCTCCAGCACAGCAGTGTGTGGCAACACATGCTAATTAAGACAAATGTAATTACTCAGGCTGCAACTCATGCTTGAGAAATGAGAACCACGAAATGGCAAACACGAAGAGAGAGGCAAAAACAGGCTCATGGCTTGGGAAATTGCAGAGCTGGGGCAGGAGCTTGGGCATTGTCTCGAGGCAATGACTCTGCCAGGGCACAGGGGATGGCTCTGCAGCCTCTTCTGCTCGTCAGAAAGTCACTGCTGGGAGTGAAAGGGGTGAAAATGAAAGGCACAAATGCTGAAGAGGTGGCCAGCAGGTAAAGAGAAATTCCCCTCCCCTTCTGCTCTGCCCTAGTGAGGCCACAGCTGGAGTCCTGGGTCCAGTTCTGGGCTCCCCAGTTCAGGAGAGACAGAGAACTGCTGGAGAGAGTCCAGGGGAGGCTGCGAAGATGCTGGAGCAGCTCTGTGAGGAGGAGAGGCTGAGAGCCCCAGGGCTGGAGAAGAGCAGTCTAAGGTGGGATCTTCTCAGTGCTCAGCAAGAGCTAAAGGGTGAGGGGCAAGAGAATGGGGCCAGGCTCTTTTTCAGTGTCTCATTAGTGAGGCAAGGGCCAGTGGACAGGAACTGGAACCCAGAATGTTCCATAAGGAAAAACTTCTTTCCAGTGAGAGTGGTGGAGCCCTTGGAGCAGGCTGCCAGGGAGGATGTGGAGCCTCCTTCTCTGAAGGCATTCAAAAGCCACCTGGGTGATTCATTCTAGGTGATCCTTCTCTAGCAGGGGTGCTCAGTTGGGTGACCTTTAGAGGTCCCTTCCAGCCCCCACCAGTCTGTGATTCTGTAAAGGGGTAAAGAAACCAGAAGTGTTTATCTGTGTTTTGAGAACGTGGAGTGCAAAACCAAAGCAGCTGTCCCAGCTCCTTTGCAAGGAGTGAAGGACAGGGACAACAAACCCACGTCCTTATCAGCTGTGCCAGCTCAGAGGCCAGTGCTGGGCACAGCCAGCTGCCTGTGCAGGAGGTGCCAGCACCCAGTGCTCTCAGGGCAGCTCTGCTGGTTGGACAGGGGAGGCTGCAGCGGTGCTGCCGAGGCTGCTGCAGCACCATGGGGTTGCTGTGCTGCACCTCTTGTCCCCTGCTCGTTTCTCTTGCCAGAGAGGTGTTTGGGGGGGGTGACCTCTGTGGCACCACTGCCTTCCTGGGCATGCCAGCACAGGAGTTTAATGCAGCAGCATTAAAAATCCTCATTGTCTTTATGGGCGGCCATAAAGCAGGCAAGGAGCTGAGCTCCTGCTGGAACTCCTGAGCTGAACTGCTTCAGGCTGCAGGCTTTAATTTTCATCAGCTCAGCTGATTTGGAGCAGATAAATCAGGCTTTAATTGTTCTCAGAAGAGAGCTGCTGGGGAAAGCTTAAGGCTCAGATGTTGGGATGGTGGCACTGAGCTGCTGGGGATGCTGCCATGGCCAAGGGGCTCTGTGTGTGTGTTCATGGTGGGGGTCTTGCTTGACAGTCTGGGCTGGTGCAAGTATCCTCAAGCAGAAGCCTGCTGTCAGAAGAGTTTGTTTGGATGATAAGTTTCATGGGATCATAGAATCATTAGGGTTGGAAAAACCCTTTGAGATCATCCAGCCCAACCCTTCCCTCTAACTCTGCCAAAGCTGCTGCTAAGCTATGGCCCTCAGCACCACAGCCCTGCCTCTCTGAAACACCTGCAGGGATGGGGATTCAGCCACCTCCCTGGGCAGCCATCTCCTGGTGCCAGGTAGATCTGGGAGCTGGCAGACCTTAGCAGTTACCCAGCACATCCCATTTCAAGTTGGAGCGAAGAGCAGGAGAGGGGTGAGAGCCTCCTGCTGCAGCTGGGAGGGTCCCTCCTAGCTCAAGAGGGACACAGAACTGCTGGAGAGAGTCGAGTGCAGAGCCACAAAGATGCTGAAGGGAATGGAACAGCTCTGGTAGGAGGAGAGCCTGAGGGAGCTGGGGCTGGGAGCTTGGAGANTGGATGTGTTCCTGTGTGATCTGCTATAGGGGATCCTGCTCTGGCAGGGGGGTTGAGCTGGCTGAGCTTTGGAGGTCCCTTCCAGCCCCTGACATTCTGTCTCACCCAGCCTGTGCCACTGCCACATCATTGGTCACATCCTGCTTGGTATCATCAGGCAACTTCTTGGCAAGAGCTGCACTATGGTCACCTGCCTGAGGTCTTCTGGGGGCTGAAAGGCAAATGAGCCCTGTGGTGCTCTGCAGGGTGGTCAGACAGACATTGCTGGGGCTGCGTTTAGGCTGGAGAGGACCATTCCCACCTGGCCAAGGGCCAGGAGCTGAGCTGGCACTGCCCCACCTCTGCACAAGCAGGGCTGGCCCTGGATGATGGATTTGGCTCTTCCCCTCCTCCACCCCTTGCTTCTCTTGACACTGCTGGAGGGCTGCTCTCAGTGCTTTCAAATTAACATCTACTTAAAATTCCAAAGCAAATAAATTTTTAATATATGTTTTTTTGATTAAAAATTATTTCCTTGTTAGGTCTGAATAATGAGATTTGAAGAAGTAACAGGAGGTACCTGGCTGAGCTGGAGGGGATCAAGGTGCAGGTGAGCAAAGTGAGAGCCCAGGAGTGGTGAGACCATGCCTCACGACTTTGGGGAGCTGGAGCCAGCTGAGGCTCAGCATCTCTCACATCTCCTGTGAGTAAAATACCTTCAAGGGGCAGTTTGAGATGGTATGAGAGCAGCATTGGCTCTACAGATTCTGAAGATCATAGAATCATAGAATGGGAAGGTTGGAAGGGACCTCAAAGCTCAGCCAGTCCCAACTCCCTGCCATAGGCAGGACACCTCCCACTAGCACAGGTCACTCAAGGCCTCCTCCAACCTGGCCTTCAACACCTCCAGGGAGGTTGTGGAGCACAGAAGAGCTCCCTGGGCAACCTGTGCCAGTGTCTCACCACCCTCACTGCAAACAACTTCCTCCTAACATGCAATTTCAATCTCCCCTCTGCCACTTCAAACCCATTGCCCCTTGTCCTGTCATTACAAGACCTTCTCAATAGTCCCTCCCCAGCCTTCCTGGAGCCCCTTCAGATCCTGGAAGGCTACTATAAGATGATGGGTTGCTCCCACAACCTTCCCTACAACTCATAGCAAAGCTCAAAGGGGCTGATGTGGGGACTGGAGGTTGCTGAGGGGGTTGATCTGCTCTCAGTGGCACTGTGTCTGGGCTGCCCAGGGAGGTGGTGGAGTCACCATCCCTGGAGGTGTTGAAGCAAATCCTGGATGGGGCACTTAGTGCCATGGTTTGGTTGATTGGCTGGAGCTGGGTGATAGGTTGGGCTGAATGAGCTTGAAGGTCTCTTACAACCTGGGTGATACAGGCTGGGTGGGGAATG
>VWYK01070604.1:4129-20268 GCA_013399775.1 Semnornis frantzii | reverse complement strand
CAAAGCTTTTAGAACTTTTATTCACCACAATGAAGATTTTCTGGATCTATTTTCCATACATTGAAGAGTAATTTTACATGAGATAGAAATCATTAGAACAAATTAAATAGACGTGTTGACTAATGGAGTGAGGTTCAAAATATTTTGCCTGTATAAGCATGTCTGTTGTTCTTTGTTTTTTTTTCTTCAGGCTGTGAAACACAAAGTTAGCAATACAACTAGATTTGGGTGGAAGTGTTGGTTAGTACAGATGGCACTATAAACTTTGTAGGCTTTTACTCCCAATAATTGCAGTGCCCTTGCTTTCAAAGGAGTACAGGTTGCCCTTGATGTAAGCAAACAGCCATATTAATTTCACAACCCGATTGGAATCGCATACACGGATTGAGGTTGTCAATAGGAGCAGCATGGAAATTAAGAGCACAGATAGTGCTCTCAGACCTTTCTGCTTTGAACGTGACTAGCTCAGAAGACACAGGGTGTGCATGGTCACTAACAGAGTACTTACATAACTGAGAGAGTTTGAGAGTAAATTAGAAGGAAATTTTTCCTTTTTTAAATCAAGAGTTTAATTAAACTGGAGAAAATGGACTTGATTCTGCATAAATATAAACTGCTATTCAAAAGTAGTCATCTTTAGCAAGAAGAAAGAAAGTGGGAAGTGGGAGCATGGCTTATTGGTTTAGATCAAGAAAATGTAAGGAATATTCCAAAATGACCCAAAGTAATCTTTTGATGTTCAAATTAACCTTTCATATTCAAGTCAGTATTTCTGTTTGCTCTTGAAGACACAGAAGCATGCAGGTGTACCTCTGGTTGTGTGTTTTTGTTTGATTTGTTTGTTTGACTAGAAATTTCCTTTTGTGGTGCTACTTTAGAGAACGGGTAAAAAGAACAGGTTAAATATGGGTTATTTAGGTCAGTGACTGGAAAGTGAACCACCAAAGCTTTTACAAGAAGAAAACCAGAAAAAGTCCTCAGGATTATGTCAACACAAGTAAAATTCAAATTTACTCATGATCTACTGCTAATGAGGACTTAAGTTTAGACAAATTGCAATGCATATAAGCATTGCTTTAGGACTTGTTGCTTCCTCTCCTTTTATCTTGATTTCCTAAGGAAATGAGGCTTAAAAGATCAACAGTCCATGTGCCCTGTGTAATGAAAGAATATACCATAAGAACATTTAGCACACCCAAGGAATTCTCTTGTGTTCAAAAATCAATGAATAGCTCTTAAATTAAAACAGTAACTTTCTTACGAGATTATAATTGTATCCTATAAAATCAGGTGAGACTACTTTTTTACTAGATATATGTAGAGTTATTTAAGTGTACGGTATTTCTATGGAGACTCATTCCCTTTGCTCTTATGAAGAGTCTTCTGCAGAGAAATAGAGGAAATATCTTCCACAAAAGTATGGGGGCCTGTGGGAAGATGATGTAAGCTTAAAATGATGAGAAGTTCTTGATGAAGGCCTGGCAGGCAATGACATTTGCTCATTTCTAACTAAAGTTTGTGTTGAGAAGAGAAAGTCTAAACACTAGAAAGGAAAGGACTGACCAAGGTGTGGGTATTTGGCATAGGCACTGCAAGAGGAAGGAAGGAGAGGAGGAGGGCAGGCTTTGATAGGAAAATATGTTTTCTGACATTATGAAATGCTGTGGCCAAAAGATTACACCTGAATAGTGGCACAGAATCACAAGACTTCCGCCCCCCCTCCTTCTCCAAATCTCTCTTTGAAGTTGCTTCACTTTCATTACTTAAAATCCCATTCAGTGACATATGGACTACCAACTGTTCTGGTCCTCCAGTAACTGGACCACTGCACAAACAAATAACTTTGTGGGTTCATTTTCCTCTCTTGACATGCAAAGGCTTGGTTTGAATTGCAGATTAGTAGCTCTGATGCCCAACTCTTCTGCACTGAGGCAACTCCGTAGCAGGAAGCCAAAGAGCCATAGGACAAAAGCAGTGGCTAAACAAAATGAGGCTCTGTGCCAGCCCTATGAGATGTCCCCTGTGAGCAGCAGTGCAACCACTTTTGATTGAATCTACTTGGTTCCAAAATTTGAGGGAATACTTCAAGGGATTTTATAGTAAACTCTGACAAAACCTAAGAAAGGAAAATAAAACTTTTTTTTTTTTTTAAATAAAATAAAAACAAATTGAAGACCAGACCGATAAGGTGCCCCTGTGGCGCTGCTCCATTGTCCGGCATGTCGCATAGCTTTGCATCATGGTCTTTCCGTCTGGCAGCTTGACCCAATCTGTGGTTTCACATGATCTAAACCTTGGGATCCATATACTTTTACAGGAACCACTTGTTCCCATTTTTGAATGGCGCAGCCCACCTTTTTGTCTCTTGTCTAACACAACTGTTGTCAGATCTGATCTAAGATCATGGAACTGATCCTGCATAAAAGCGAGGTCTTTGCAATAATGATGATAATGATGTGCAGCAACACTCAGGAGAACCACAAAACCTTAACTAAAAAATGTTTATCTAGTCAGAAAGTGAAACATTGGCTGCCTAAGAACAGAAGCATTTATGGACTGTGGAATTTTTGGCTTCCCTTTCAACAGGATAAGGGGCTGGAGACAAAATGAGTGGGAGTTGTACCCTGAAAAATCAGTGTGAGACGAGGCCTTGTGGAATATGAAAAATAAGCAGACTGATAAGGGTGGGATGACAGAGCTGCAGAGTTTTGCGGATGGTGACAATTTCAATTTGATGTGAACATCTGTTCATGTGCTTTGGGTTGAAGTAATCAAACACCTGCGGTTCCATGTATGTGTTCGTGCTTGCAAATTTCTTTGTTCTAATGAGTTTGCTGAGTGCATGCTCCAGGATGAGTGTGCATGAGCGTGGCCTAGTATGATTATTTGTATGCTGTAGGTGTTTGCACCTGCAAAATGCAGGTGCCTGCTTAAACGTGTGTTCTTGCAAGCAGGCATGCAACATCTTTCCCTTGGTATCTGTAGAGGTCTGCCAAATCTATCACTTAAATTTCTTCATGTTTCACCCTTCTATCAATGGAGTAAAATAATAAAAGTCACTTGCCTCAAAAAGGGCGTTAGATGTTGATTAAAGGGTGTCCAACATTATCTGAAGAGAGGTGTTTAGTTGAAGAACATTATTTTAAAAATAGTTATGAATACAAGCTTTTGGAGCTAAAGAGAGGAAAGACTTAATGGATGGGAAAGACTCCACAGCCTAGCTGCAGTCTGGTGGTTTTTTTTTTTTTCTGTTTATTTATCACTGACTTTTATTTTGCCTTTAAGCCAAACACTATGGGTTGCTCATATAGCATATGCTTCTCCACTCTGCACACAAGTAAAAACAGTGATCTCAAAATCAAGATAATATTATAATAAAACTTGACTGAGGATGCCTGAAGTGGTACGTATGCTCACACTGTGTAAGACACAGAGATCTCTGTGCACGCCATCATTTCATACTGCAGAGGAGTTTGGTAGGTTGAGTGGCTTACTGGGATTTCATTAAAAATTAAATGTACAATTATTTAGATGATTTTTTCACATATGCTTGTCGGCAAACAATTTTTGATTAGTTGTTGACATATAGTACACACAGCGTGTGCGTGTGTGTGCACATGTATATTTACATGCACGATATATAAATAAAATACAGACTTAATGTAGCGCTAGGAAAGTCCACTGGTAGTCATTAATTTGACAAGTCTTCTACAGGATGGGAAGGATGATCATCTTCAGACTGATAAATTGTTTTCAAGATGCAACATTAAGAGTTATCACATTAAGGCTTTTTTATCCAATAAGCGGTGCAAGAGCTCAAGAGCAAGCACAGCACATCCCAGCTCTCTACACATTTAATCTATTTCTTTGAAGATGCTCCTCTTCCAAGCGATGCCCTGGAAGGAAAGCTGGGCAATGCCTTTTCCAGTAATGCCTGACGTTGACCTGGGGTTGGGGGTTTTACACTGGAGGAAGGAACTTTCTCAGTTTGATTGTAATTAGAAATCAGGTAGTAACGCCAAGGAAAAGAATTGTAAAGATCTGAAGTGTCTGAAGAGGAACGGTTTGAATAACACTGTATTAGTCATGAGGAAAGGAAGGAAGAATGTTGTCATGATTTGGACATAACATTGTTCAGTAAGTGAAGATGTGTGAAGCACTTGCTAAACTAAATTAGTTCCAAGTTTTAGTGCATGTTTGTGTAATTTTGTTCATTGAAGCTTTGAACAATTATGAAGAGAAAAACCTAAACATCTCTATTAAGAAAAACAAAAAATTCTTTACTTGATTTCTGGTGGTGTTTATCTCAGTGATTCAGCTTCCATTTTTTCTATTTCAGGCAGAATAGTTAACACAAATAAATACAAATAATACAGTGTAATTCTATTCTCTATTTTGTGGTGCTGATCTAATGAAGACTTTACTTTCCCCCAGACAAACAGAAGTTGTAAAGAAGTTGTAGGGCTATGTGTCTCCTAAATTTTCTTGAGATTCTGTTCCTCAATAGATGACCTTTTGCTAATGCAGAAAGGGTAACTCTTGTGGTTTGAGTGTTCCCTGTAGAATATCATTCAATAACTGTGGCCATGCTCTTCTCATTGTATTACTTTGTGATTAATTGTTCTAAGAGTTGGTGGTCACACCTCTTTGTGGGGAGAGAGGACATTGTCTGCACTCTGAAGTCATGTCTCAACTCCTTTAATGGACTTCTGGCATTTGCCTACCTATTTGAAACCTTTACCTTTGTGTCATTATACTTGTTGCTGTCTTACTCAGTTAAGAAGTACAAATAGCCTCAGCATTGCCAGCTGCAGTCCCAGGCTGGATCATTACTCCAGATTTGAGGTTAATCAACTGCAAATTCCATTAGCTTCATACAGAGTGAAAATAAAGAACAGACGGTCTTGCATGTGAGCCAGAAGTCAGGTGCAGCACAATACGGCCAGCCTTCAGGTAGAGGGATTTTATTCCCCTTGAGCTAACATCTCTCAGATAAGACCAAAGGACCAGATCAAAACAGGTTTTCATGAAAATTGTATAGACTTACATCCTTTTTTTGTTTGCTATTTTCTCTCTACTTCTAACTGCAAGTGTTTGTTCTTCATTTTATTCTGGTGTGGGCTTTGCCCCTTTTTCTAATGAGCACTCTGGAAAGGCATTGCTAAGAGTTACATTCTCAGATGCCTCATGTTCTTTACCTACTTGTTGACTGTGCCAGCAACTTGATTCATTGCCTAGCGAAGTAATGTGTGAAGTTTGGGGAGGAGGGGGGAGGATATTGAGGCAGTTTGCTGTTGAAGATCAATTTACTAAGACCTCAGCCTTGAAAATGCTGGCATGCATGTGCACCTCGTGAGTTCTGCCACTGATTTCAATAGGACTCACAATTTCAAAGCTAGACACACAGGAGAGCAGTGGCAGGAACCAGGCCTAGACGCTTCCCTGCTGCTTTTATTCTGTGCACTGTCTCCCCCCATACCCCTCGGATAGCTACCAATGACAAGCAAAAACACTTTCTCATGAGTCCATTTAAAGTCTGCTTAATATTCCTTCTTTTTTACTTTTTTTTTTTTTTTTTTGCATGTGCTACAAGGAGTCAATATTTATAGACATTAGAAAGAGAAGGAATTTGCAGTTGCCTAAAAAGAACGCCTCTGACATATCCCAAAGCAAAAGCGTTCCTATCAAACAGAAAGAATGGAAGGAAAGTCGGGTCTGTGGGCAGAAGCTGAGCCACTGCTGCCCAGGGAGGGCACTGCGCTTTTCCAGGCTCAGTTCTGAAAATTTACGTTAGCAGAATGTTTGCCAAACAAAGTGAGTTTTGTGTACCGTAGCTTTCTCCTTTTCTCCGCATCTTTATCTCCTCGCCCAGGAGGAAGTGCCTGTGTGCATGCATGTGTATGTCTCCCTATATACATATGTTAGATTATCACTGGCGTGCCATTACAAAAGGTTAGGGAAAATATTGCTGCCAACAGAACTAAAGATTAAATAATCCAATCTCTGGGAACTGTAAACTAACAATCACTATCACAAATGGGCCTTTTCTAATCATAGTTTGTGGTGGAATGAAAGATGCAATTGTCTGGAATTGATGAATATGGGATCCATGCTGGCTTCAGGGTCAAAGGTGATTTCATGCAAAGGTCCCTTTCTCTCTGGCACTGCTTCCTTTGTATAGCATAGCTTGGCAGCTATCTCTTTGCACTTCGGCTACCTGCCAATGCAGCTGGTACTGTGCAACTGTCTGGTACAGACTACAAAGCATCACTCAGCAACCAGCAGCTCCGCATGGGGCCCCTTTTCTAGGATGACAAAGAAAGATGGGCTATACATTCTGCCATCTATGCCCATTAAAAAGACTCTTAAATTGCATTACTACAAGTTATTGTTAATTATGTAGTAGTCACTGGATCAGTATGATCCTTTTAGGGGCTGATAATCTGTACTGTATGCTGGTAGTATAAGTAATCAAAGGCGGGGGGGGAGACTCAGTATTTTGCTGTGTAAAAAGTAAGTACTAATGTAGTAAGTTGCTTATGCATAGCTGTATGAATGAAACCTTCATTTGGATTGTGTACCACAGGTTTTCAGCATATGCAGGGAAAAAAAAACACAAACTGATTGAATCAGACAAATTACTTGTGAAGCTGTGTCCTTATAGCTTCAATATTCATGTAGCTGTTAAGCTTGGGAAGTGTTGTTGTTGGTAAGGATTTATCCTGAAGACTTGCTGGTTGTTAAAATGTGCCTTGAGCTGCAACTGAGAAGGAAGAAAACAAAGTTCTGTCTGCATGAAAATAAACAATTTCAGTTTAGAAATCATGAAATTAACCAGTCTTTAACGGATGGTACTCTGATAATGCAAGTGGCATCACTGGCAGGCTGACAGGACACAGATTATCTGGAATAGTTTTTTCCCTCAGCCTTAAGAAGTTGTTTGTAGTGTGTCCAGCAAAAGGAAAATCTATGTCCCTCCTAAAGCTGAGGTCCTGGCTGTCTCCTGAGGAATGGCCAAGCTACTTCTGTTCCTCAGTTTAAGCATGATGAATTGTGTTGCAACTAAATCTTCAGGCCTGATTCCAGTGGATGTTTTCCAACTCCTGTAAGTCCATCAGTGTTAACATAAAACCAGACTAGTTAATCTGGGGCAAGTGAGATTGGCTTCTCTTTTGGTGAAATGATTTACTACACAGATCCAAGTTCCTTCCACTTAAATATCTTGGGCCAAATGTTTAGCTCCTGTCAACTGGCATAGTTCCACTGAAGTTAATGGAGATGTACCAGTTTAGCCCTCCTGAATTTTCTGGGATTTATTTTTCATAAGATTTGAAGGAAATTTTTGTAAAGAGAACAGTGGAGCTTGTTTACTCATGAATGGATGTTTCGTTTTTTCCGTTTTCATTTTTTTCCTGCTTTCTCTGCACTATTTGTGATCTTGCACTTGCCTCCTGTAGAGCTGGCAGGCGTCCTAAGATGTACACCAAATTCTGGGAAGGAAACAACACCATTTCTGTATAGTATCACTGTGAGAGCTAGTGTGTTGAACCATTTTTATTTCCTCTTTTGTTCAAATTGCACAAAAATCTGAGAGACACAAGATACAGCAGGAGGAGACGAGAACCTTCAGTTTCTCTCTTTCCTCCTTGTGTCTAATACTCCTTTGCCTTGTTCTGTTATCAGCTATTTGAAATAGTTATATATAATTTAACATTATACAAAAGTATTGTCATATCAAACATAGTGAAATGGATTCCAAAAACACCATCTGGTATTTGGGAATGCACTGTGAGTTGGGAACGTGAGAAGAGATATTCTTTGCCACTTTGCTTGGGACCCAGCCATTAGCAGTGTAATTGCCAAGAAAAGGTGACAGGCTTCAGGCTTAATGCAAGTGGGTTTTTTTTCCCCTCTCTCTCTCTCTTCCCCAGCCTGTTAACTCTATGAGTCCTAAACAAAATGCAGAAGGCACCGTAAGGGCAATGCAATGGCAAAAAAAGCAATAGTCTCCCTTAAATTAAAAGGAAAGGCAGAAAATGGAAACAGCCACTGGGCTCCTATAAGAAGACGGGAATAAGTGAAAGCAAAATAAGCTTGTTGAGAGCAGGAAAGAAAACAAGACATGTATGCTCTAAAGCTGCGGTGTGCCACACAGAATTGTTCTCTTAAGTAGTGGATTTGTAATGATTAGAGTTTCCCAAGCTTATCTAAAAGCTCATTTCAAAGCCATCATTAGTTTCCTCTAATCCACCCAAAATTGCAAAATGCATATTGTGAAGGTCATCTGTGACCAGGCAAAACCTGCTTTATTTGATGTTATCTCACTTACTCCTCTGTATCTCCATCTATCCCTTTAAAGATGTGGGGAATGGTGGGGGGGAAGAGAGAGGCTTTAATAAATTAAAATCTCAGATTGATTTCTATGGGAATTTTGTTCTGATGTGTAAGAACCCAAAGGGCAGGCATAGCACAGTTTATGCAATTTCATGTTGTTAGCCTGGATGCTACCATTGGCAGGTGTAATTTTAACAGGTTTTGCCAATATTTCTCACCTGAGAACCAGATCAAACATGAGAGAAGTGAAAAAATCAGATATTTGCACAAGGATCAAAGTCTCTGTGTTATGTGCAGGAAGGCAAATAAACTTAGCGACAGGGGATGAAAACAAGTGACTAATACAGAAAGGTTTTAATCTTTATTGATTTCCATCTAGCATTTGAAATGCAGCCTTGTATGAATTCTGAACTTCAAAAAAAGGCCACATTGTTTTGTTTCGGTGTGTCAGAAACTGCGATGCGGCCATAGATCTGCTATTAAATTACACCAAATAAAATGATTTCTGGTGGGTGTATCTAATGCTTGCCAAATTAGATGAAATGAAAGCTAACCCTCTTAGTCTAGCTGTTGTTTTTAAATATTTATGTCTTTAACAGACATTTGTGTGTGCCATGAGGGGGACTAGAAACTCCTTTGCTATCAGTCAGTTTCTGTAGATAGGAAAATTCTTCCAATTTCAGCACCAGACTCTCATGAAGCGTTTGTCACCACGAGTTCTTTCCTTCGGTGTGAGCTACGCTTGCTGATCCACCACGCTGCCGGTTTGGCTCCCCTTACTTATTTATTTACTGCGATTGCGTTTCGCTGCAAATGGCTTCTGTATGCAAAATTTAGTCTACAAGGTGTAGCACAGATTTTCAGCGAGGAGTTCAACCCTCCAGTACAGAAAAGGTGGTGGCAGTCCCATGGCTGCCAGATTGCTTGAGGGACTGAGAGAGAAGCTGCGAGCCCAGAGCTTGCCCTCTCTGCCGGCGACCAGCCGTCGTGAAACCTTGCCCTGAAACAAATACTATAGCGCTGAGCCTCACCACACATCCGAGCAACAAAATTGATCAGGCACCACAAAAGGATCTTTCTGTTCTTTACAAGAACTTCGGAGTGGGGGTACAATTTTATACCAGTCTTGCTTGAACTGACCTTCAATGCTGTGTGCTTCCTAAAAGGGAGTGATGGGCTCTGATATACCTGTCATTTAGTACCAAGTTTCTTGCTTTGAAGTGTGTTGATTGAGGCAGTCCTCAATGAACTTAGTGCCCCAAACCCTCATGACTAACAACCCCACCTGGGCAGCTCAGAAGGAAGATCGAGTTCTGATTTCTATCTTATAAAAACAAACACTCTTTTCAGGGAAAATCACTCTTTAGCAGAGAGTTTTGTATTTTCAGTCTCATTCAGTACTTGCTGCTCCAACAGTGGTGGCTTTGCTCAAGATGGGGCAGTGAGGGATGCATCCCACACAGAAAAACATGGAGGTTTTGTGTGTGCAGAAACTGAGGCCATAAGATCACTTCAGCAACAGAGGGGCAGGCCACGTGTGGAATTTCTGATGAGTTTCACTCGAAGAATCAAGAAATTCAAGAGAGTTTCAGTTTAATTTCTAAGTAGTGTATTCGCTGACAAAAACTTTCGTACAAGAGATAAAGACTTTCAATACAAATGCCACGTGATAATGTTTTTTGCATTTCAGTTTGCCCTCTAACAGCAATTGCACAAATTCTCTCCTTTTGGACTGTACTTTCTTTCTACTGGATAGTTTTCAGTATGTGTATTTTACTTAATGGTTTTAATCAACAACAACAGTAACAAAGATCCTGCATCTTGACTAAATTACGATTATTTAATTGTATTTAAATGTAGTTATATTAATTTTACAAATTTTAATATTGCAAAAGTGTGGTTTAAGCCTCTGTTGAGCTGCCACAGCCTCTCTGAACCAAAAGGCAGGATTGATAGCAGCAGTACTTTCATTCAGCACAAGTCATTCTGCATTTATCCCCACTGCACAGCTTGCGGCACCTCAGGGACATCCCAGCTATGTGCAGGAGTATCCTGTGCCCAGGTCCATCTCCAGAGCCTTTCCGCAATCAACCAGGGATCTGGCTCCAGGCACACAGACACTTCCTTGGGTAGTGACTGCCAACTCCAGCAGCTTAGAGCTTTTTATGACCTTAAGAGGAATGTGCCACCCACAGCAGTGTGGAATTACTAGATCTTCCTCATCACTTTTTCTCCTTCTGCACTGAGGGTTTTGCCTGGTTTTCCTTTCCCAGCCTGTGCCAGGCTGGGGTTTTGTTTTGCTCTCCACTGACATGATGACAAACTGCAAATGAAGAATGAAAATGGCAAAAGTATTATTAGTTGCTGCCCCCAGCCCCTACTCTGGCTCCACTCTCCAGTTTCCCCCTCCCTTCTCTTTTGACGGCAGGCAGAAAATGCAGATGCCGAGGCAGCGGAAGATATTTTTAAGCAGGAGCATCTGGCTCCTTGGCAGACTCCACAGGCAGTTGGTTTGGTTGTTTTGGAGTTGCCTCTGGGTCTGTCACATGTTTTGGCATCTGACTGATTGTCTGGGCTGCCTCCTCTTATTGGACATATTTTTTCTCTGACTCACCTTTGATTCTGAATTGTCTCTTTATTTTCATTTGCCAGTGAGCAGCAACTTCAGCTGATCCTGGGCTTGTTTATATAGAAATAGTCCCCATCACTCCCAGTCCGTAGCTCGGTCTGTGCTTCGAAAGTGCTCCCTGTGAATACTGCTTATTCGGGATTTGGGTCAGGATTTGAGTGCTCCCCAGGAAGGAAACTATTCCAAGGAAGAGAATTTTCCTGCAGCCAAAAGCACAGAGACTTTTTTCCTGATATATGCTGTGTTTGTGTATGTTTTTATATGTGTGTATATATAAGAGATTATTCTATTGAGGAGAGAGTTTGTCTTCTAACAGTGTAGTTCTTTTAATGGATTTTGTGTAAAGTATAAAATGAGAAGGCTGTTCCCTGCCTGGAAACCCGCTGTTCGAAGCAAAGTTAGACGCATAGCACTATTTGTTTCTCTGTTTTCATAGCACAGCAAATATTGGATGAATCTCATTTTTCACTGAAAAAAAAAAACAACCCTTTTTTTTCCCCCAAAGCTTGTGGCAAGGCAGCCTGGAAACCCTTCCCTGAGACCTGCCCCAGCCCGCAGAGCTGGTGCAGGGATTTTACGAGTGCCAGGGCAGTGAGGCTGGCAGAAACAGGTGGGCTCTCGGCAGGGAGCAGCAACCAAAGCCCCACCACAAGTTCTGCTGGGATTTTTTTAGGTGACTAAACTCAATCTAATTAAACCAGAGCATGTTTAAATGAGCTTCATTTAACATGCACTTTGTAGAGCTCCTCTATTAATAGCAACAGCTCTTGCTTTTATTACTATTAGTGCCATTATTTTCCTGTATTTCCTGATATTCCCAGGGACTGAATGGGTTATTTATCAGAAAGGTTGATGTTGGGATTATGTTTCTAAAATGCTGGTTTGGAACTGTCCTGTGAACTAGTTCTTGCTGTGCTCAGGAGGCACCACCGAGACTCAGAAATGAGATGTAAATCTGTGCTTTCAAGCTAAAACAAGACCATATTCCACTGAGAAAGTGTTTTAAGTAGAAGGTAAAGAGAAAAGAAGAAAAAATTGCAAGTTTTCTAATGCATTTATAGCTTTTTTTCTTTAAAAAACCAATCTCGTATTTAAAAAAAAGAAAAAAAAAGTATTTTCACTAATCTGATAGAAAGAAGGCAGTGTGTCACTTGTATGTTGTTTGGGATTTTGTCTTAAACACACCAAATTAAATCATCCAGGAAAGGGATAGGGAAAAACAGAACAGAACATTTTAAAAACAGCAGCTTTTAGTTGCCTAAATCCAAAAGCTTGTGTCTTTTTGTCTCAGTCAGGTACATGTCTGGAAGCCCTGTGTGTGTTATCACTGTAAATAGTTAGTATGTCAGTGGCTGAGGGAGTAGCACGTATGAGATAAAGCTATTTGCTCTCAGCACAGGACATTTTGAGTGGTTAGGCTACACCCTAGTCTTTTCCTTCTACCTGTGTGCAATGGGGAACTGCAGAATAGTCTCCAGGTATTCAGAGTTCCCAGAGCAGCAGAATCACAAAGAAAGATGACTAGACAAATTTTAAAACATGAGAGAAGCTGTATTCACAGGTTTGTTTTGGTGTGTGGAAAGGAAACAGTATTTTCTAATCAATTCTAATTCCTAATCCAATGACTGAAAGAGCAGGCAAAACACTGTGCACATGAACATACTCTAGCATGCAAGCACACCTTATAAAAAATTACTTTTACCATCTGATCCTGAGTCTTGGCATGACTAACTCAAGTCCCCAGAATCTCTGCAAGGGCATTAGTACACATTTTCGCAAACACGATACCTCATCCAAATTAAAGTGAATTTCCAGCTCTTCTGTTTGCAAAAGGAAGCCTGTGAGGACAGTAAATGCTTGCTTTCTGAAACCTTAAACAAATAAAATAAAACCAGCAAGCCCCTAATCTACACTGTGTTTTTAAAGTCATCTTAGTATTCTAGGGACCGTGCATCATAAAATTTGAATAGATGGGATTAGCAATATCATGAATGGGGATCCCAAAGGACCTATCTCCAATAAGGAAAGAATCTTGTAAAAGATATTCACAATAAATCCTTTCACAGGCCTTGGCACTAGGTTGTACATCCATAGATTTGGTGTTAGGTTTTTCTATGAAGGAAAAAAATCAGGTCCTTTGGGGGTTTTGATTCTGGGAGTTGATTTTGTGACCTAAAAGCACCGTATGGGTGCTTCCACCTTTGCTTTTCAACACCTGCAGCAATTGGCAGATACATGCAGAAACAGCAGCACAAAATGTGGTATTACTAGGAGAGAGAGAAGTGATTCTGTACTCTCTGTCCTCTTGGGGCAAGCAAATATCAGAAAGCAGCTACAGTGCTGTGCCAAACTAGTCCTGCGGGACAAGGTGGTTACAATAACTAATTCTCAGAATAGTCATGTTCGTGCTGTTCTAAGTCTGTGCAGCCAGTTCCAACAGCAGACTTGATTTTCAAGGGCACAGCTAGAAGAGTCCAAGATACAAATCTGTGTACAGGAGTTAGTCTTTGGACGTAATGCAGATAAATTGAGGAGGCTTTTCTGTCCTGCCTATGCGCAACTAATAGAATGATAGGGAAGTCTTTGGAAAGATAGAGATGGTCTTTAAAATCCCTTGTATCTTTTAATGCTGAGGACAGCATGCAGTCACTGCAGCTGGACAGAAACACTTTGCAAGGAAAGGGAGACATCTGTAGCACTACTTAGTATCATGGTTTCACACCAACAAAACTGACTGTCTTTCTCATCATTAAAAATCCTGTCAAAATCAAAGTATTCCAACCTATCTAGTAAGCAGTGTTGCATTTTCAAGAACTCTTCAGGACTGGTTCACCTGCCTTGCTGTGGCCTTTTCTGCAGTCTCTTTTACAGCTTTATGTCTCTATAAGATTGAAGGAAGGAAAACTTCAAAATATATTGGGAAAAATGAGGAAGTGAGACACTTCTGCTTAGTAGGGAAGAGCAGACTTCAGTCCACCAACAGAGTGAAAAGGGTTGATTGATCTGTCCAATATTGAACCCTGGCCTGCACAAGGCCAAGACTCATTCCTATGACCACATAACCACTTTTGTAGACCTTTAAGTTTCTGCAAACACATAAGAGAAGGACAATCTTGACTTCTCTTCCTACTTTGCCAAGATCCTTTGTGTCATGAACACTAAAAACAGTGATTTGAGAAAGGCGATTCTTCTGTCTTTGTAGCTAGACTAGGGAACAGATTAATCTGGTTTCTCTCAACTCAAATGAGTAATGAGAGAAAATAAAAACCTTTTTTTTTAAATAATTTCTCACCAATAAACAAAGAACTGGCTAAGGTCAGAACTATGACTGAGCATTATCTCATAAATCCGCTGGAAGCTGTGGCCTGGTGCATTGGTGTTATCAACATGCTCTTGATACTACTTGGGAGTTTGAGGAGCAAAGTGAAAATCAGCAGCTAAAGAATCTGAGTTTCATAAACATATTTTCCACTTCAGAATGAAAGGTGCTGCTGTTCTTGATTAGATTTTCCAAAACAAGAACACAACTTGGCCACAGCCAAGATGGATTCAGTCTCCCAGAAAAGTTGTTTCCTCTGCTGCCATCTGACACAGGCGGAGCTAGTGCCAAAGTAGTGAGCGCAAATTACAGCCAATGTGATGTGGAATATCTTGTGCGCAGACCTATGTAGCTGTGTAATTGCTTGGCATGTCTTTGGCCCTTCACTTGTCCCAAGTGATACGTGTGTGAAAGGGTTTATAGGAATAATAATTCTCAAAGTTACAGCCAACTCTTCTCCTTCCTCCATTAGCCTCGTGGAAAACATTTCACAGTCATCTGCCTTCACTGCAGAAGGCTGCAGAAGAGGTGAAGTTAATCAGAACTTTTGGCTGTCACTCTGCTCCTACCAGAGCTTTTTTGGAGCTGTGTTTTGACGTTCAGAGCAACATAGCTCATCTCATGTTTAAAATGAAGTAAGATGCAAGTTGACCTCTGACAAAGGCAAAATAATAGGGTAAGATCTAGATCATCTGGAACGTAAAATGATTCACAGAAACAAACCATGGACCTCAACCCCCCCCCCAAAAAGAAAAAAATCCAAGAAAATCAAAATCACATCCTGCCATCTTTCAAGGTTCACAGAGAAATGTGTGAAATTGAAAGGGCAAACTCATAACAAGAGGAGACCACTGTGCTCCCTTTGCATTTGCCCAGGCATGAGGCTCTTTCCTTCTCTACTGACTAGCAAGATGAAGTCAGGAGGTCTGCAAGCCTAAATGTTCCTCCATGTGTTTGGTTTTGTGGGTTTGTGTCTAATCTATGAACTTTACATCACTTAAGTGTAGATTCTCCCTGTGGTTCAGTACAAGCAGCCAAAGGTTGAATTCATACTGTGTTCTCACAGGTGAAACCTCACTGACTTGTGCCAAGCAATATATTCTATATGTTCCCAGTTTACATATTAAATCTATGGGGTAGAAGTGGGCAAAAACTAGAAAGTCTCCTATTACTTATGTATAGCAAGAAATAACTTTTGGTGGATGGATATAGTTTCTGAAGGAAATGAGTTGTCTCTCCTCTGAAGAAACATTTCAATACAAGGGAATAGTTTGAAACATAACATGAGGCAAAAAAAATCACTTCCCGCTTTATTCCAGAAAATACCAGTGATATTCCCCAGATGGGACACGAATATGTTAGCATTGAGTTAAAATTGTCTGCACACATAGATTTTTTACCTTGCTGGAGTGCAGAATCTACAGCAAACCAATTGTTCACAGAGATGGAAGAAAATGATTGAGGGGTTTTCTTTTTCATGGTGGGAGGAGTACTTTGTGAGCAACCATAAACTGTGTTTTGAAAGATGAAGGTGAGAATGAACAGGAGTATTGAACTGCTGTGGAATTGTAGCTCAATAAAAACAACTTTGCTTTTGCACTTTATTACTTTTAATATGTGAAAATATACTAATTCGTTAATTTTGCAGTGTTTCAGTGCTGCAAAACCCCCTTTTTCTCTATTGGTCCTTTCCCCAGGCTCCTCAGTGCTGTTTCAGTAAATACAAATACCACCACTGAAGTTCAGTATCAGTTGCAGAAGTAGTTCCTCTTCCCGAGGAGAGAATTGGATTTGCCTGCTTTTAAAGAACTGAATTTTTAGTTCCAGACAGCAAACCAAGTGGAAATGACAGTTTAC
>VWYK01070596.1:8345-22490 GCA_013399775.1 Semnornis frantzii | reverse complement strand
CAGAGGGGAGATTGAAAGTGGATGTTAGGAGGAAGTTGTTTGCAGTGAGGGTGGTGAGACACTGGCACAGGTTGCCCAGGGAGGTTGTGGCTGCTCCCTCCCTGGAGGTGTTCAAGGCCAGGTTGGAGGAGGCCTTGAGTGACCTGTGCTAGTGGGAGGTGTCCCTGCCTATGGCAGGGGGTTGGAACTGGATGATCCTTGAGGTCCCTTCCAACCTTACCACTCTATGATTCTAGAATGGTGGTTGAAATTCCTGAGTGCTAACAAGACAATACCTGTCTTAATGCTTTCTCTAACAGTCTGATCTTAAGTACCTTACAGTTCTCTGGGACTCAGACTGGTATCTCAGTTCAGCTGGGAAACAGGCATCCTGCCTCAGTCCTGCCCTTTCAAAACACCTCCCTCCAGAGTACCTTGTTGAGTTGTAGCTGGACCCATCTGATTCAAGTGAGGTTTCTTGTAACGGGAAATGAATGAACTCCTTGCAACCAGTTTGCTATCTTGAAGTCTTGTTAGGAAACAGCAGTTGAGTTGTTCAGTTTTCTCTTGTGCTGTCAGAGTTGGTCACAGCTAGCTTGTAACTTAAAATGTTAATCTCTCTTGTTTACTTAAATAGTGGTTTTAAACTGAATTGATGGTCAGAAGTGAAACCCATGTGTGGGGCATTGGGTCAGGGAGGTTTGGCAATGGGACAAGCCACTTTGAACAGTGACAAGCCACTATGAAGAGCTAAGATTTTACTTATCTTTTCAAGAGCAGTGATTTTTTTTTCAGTGCAATGGCCTTTTGTTCAGTGTGGTTAGAATAATTGCCATTTTTGTTCAGATTAAAGAGGAGTCAATTGTATAACTGAGCAACTCAGATGGAGAAGTGTCTTTTCTTACCCCCTTGTTCTTTTCTCCTATTATATTAATACTTTTTAAAGGTCTCTTCTTAGCCAGAGAGTGTCTCTGGGGGTATACAAACAGCTTGGATTTTGTCCTGTTCTCAGTATTGAGAGTGTTCACTAACCACAGGATGTGTTCTGTACTTCATTAGTTGAGTGAGTGGAGGACACAGAGGAAGAACATGACGAATAGTTTTTAAACAAGTTGTGTCTCTCTGCAAAGCTCTAGCTAAAATTCCTCCATCTTTTCATATTTATACAGGTTTATTTCTTAACAAGCTATTCAACTTTATTTATGGAGGGGAAAAGACTTAAGTTAGAGCAGGAGTAGCTTTGCACTATTGCAATGAATTAGTGGAGTTGTGAAGCACACAGTAGGTGCCCTGTAGGAATTCAGCTTGTAACCACCTCTTGGAAAACCTCAGGTTCTGAGGTCAAATGATGGGATTTTTTTGAACCACCCTTTCAGGCGTAGGTTTCTCAGGAGTGGACTTAAGAGGGGACTGTAACTCCTTTCTCAAAGTTTGTGGTGGTTTTTCTTCAGTATGTTGTTCAGTAGATACAAATTCATGCAGCCTTGCAAGGGTCTTTGTGTGTCCTTCCATTCCATAAGGATAGTATCTGTCTACTTTAAAACAGTGGCTTGTATCTGTTCTTTGTGTCCTGACTTTGACTTGAGAGTTGTGAGGTGACTTAAAATTGCAGAGGACCTAAACTAAATCTATCCGAGAAGTTTGATATCAATTTCTCCAACTTGTCACTGAAAAGAACTAAATTCAGTTTCCTGGACTAAGCATTATATTAATCTATTCCTGTGGAAATCAAAGCATCTTAAAGTTATGCAATAAAACCTATCCAAAGTCATCACATTCCTTCAGTAGTCTGAAAAGATGATACTTGAGTGAAAATAGTTATGCACTGCTCTTCTCTGATCCTTCTGGTAATGCAAATTTTGAGAAGTCTTTAGGAGAAGCCTGTTTAGTTCTGGAATTTTTCCCCCCAAATCATATTTTTAGCTCTTCTAAATACCCTTTTGAGGAATTGAAATCCACATGTGATAGCTAAAATTAGGAACTATAATATAAAAGAACCTGGGGGTCTGAGAGTTCTTTATCCAGTATGTAGAAGTAAGTAATTGAGATTATCTAGTCAGAAGGGATCTTCACTTGATAACTTCTCATATTGACCTTTTGGGGATTTCAGTCCCCAATAGCTGGCTTCACCCAAAGTGCTCCTGGAGAACTGTATCCAGCTCTGGAGCCATCAACACAGGAAGGACATGGACCCGATAGAATTGGTCCAGAGGAGGACCACCAAGGTGATCAGGGGCTGGAGCGACTCTCCTGCAGGAACAGGCTGCAGGAGCTGGGGTTGTTCAGCCTGGAGAAGAGAAGGCTTCAGGGAGACCTAAGAGCAGCCTTGGAGTACCAGATGGGGGCCTACAAGAAGGCTGCAGAGGGACTATTTACAGAGGTGTGCAGTGATAGGACGAGGGGCAATGATTTGAAATTAGAGAAGAGGAGATTTAGATTGGATGCTAGAAACAAGTTCTTTATCATGAGGGTAGTGGAACACTTGGAACAGATTGCCCAGGCAGCTTGATGAGGCCCATCCCTGGAGATACTCAAGATCAGGCTGGACAGGGCTCTGAGCAACCTGCCCTGCTGGAGGATGTCCCTGCTGACTGCAGATGAGCTTTGGAGGTCTCTTTCAACCCAAACCATTCTATAATTCTCTAAATCACTAGCCAAGTCCTTCAGACTGTAGCTGCTCACTGCTGTTAATCTGTGTACACCTTAGAAAATGTGGTCCTGAAAGACACTGAGGTTCTTGGTGGCTAACTGTGAGCTACCAGGGCTTCCAGAAAGGGCTTTTTGTTTGCAGGAAAATGCTAAGGAGGTGATGGTGCAGTTGTATATGTCACTAGTGAAGCCTGGAGCTAGAAAATCATACCTGCTCCTTGTGCCAGCTCTTCAGCATGGTTGCCAGCATAGCACAATATACAGGAAGGATCCTGTCTGTGCTCGTAATGAAACCAAACAACAACAACAACAAAACCCCAAACCACTGCCAGCAACAACAACAAAATTGCAGTGGAGCCATTAGTGCTGAGAATAAAGAAGTGTAGTTTGAGTTCACCTGAAGAAAAGGTAGGAGGTATTGTGGTAAGTCTCAAAACTCAAGAGAAAGCTGAGGTTCTAACAGGCAAAGGCATTGCAGAAAAAAAGCAGTTGGTGTGCTTCAAATAGATCCTGGAGAAGAAAGGAGCAATGCTGATCACCAGCACCCCTGCAACTTTGTAGTGCCAGCTATTTTGCAAAGTGGTGATGCTGAGGTAAAATCATCATCTTGCCATTTGTCTCTTGAATGCATCTTTGCAGGCTCTTACTAGGGCAGTTGTTAGCCAGTATGTTGTGACTGTAACCTGCAGTACAGCAGAGCCAATGAGTTTCCTTCAATTGGAGGTGGCTTGCTGCTGAAAGCAAGCAAACTCTTTGGTGCTCTTTGGCTATGTACCCTGTGTTTCAGCATACCTAAGGTGCCTGGCCTTCTGGAAGCACAGCCCACCTTGACCCTGCACAGCTGGCAAATGGCACTTGGTGTTGGCCAGGATTGCCTTTGAAATGCTGCCAGCCCCCGGGGCCTGTCTGCTTCCTGTACTGTGCAGGAGTTGTCTGAGGGGCTCTACTCACTGACAGTAATACTGTATGGGATTACTCCCTGTGGATCACCCAATGTCTGCTTTACTGGATATGAGCAAGTAATATTCATAACTTTAATAGCATCCTTCTTTAAATGAAGCAGAGTTTATTGGGAGAAAGGCTCCTGAGATGAAGCATATCTACATGCAGTGCAGTTCTGTTCAGCGTAGCT
Source organism: Semnornis frantzii (assembly GCA_013399775.1). Taxonomy (NCBI): domain Eukaryota; kingdom Metazoa; phylum Chordata; class Aves; order Piciformes; family Ramphastidae; genus Semnornis; species Semnornis frantzii. Next base: position 18,730 of record VWYK01070596.1, on the reverse strand, counting down.
CTTTGCAGTAGTCAGTGAAGTTTTGATCTCAGTCACTGGTTGCACCTATTGAACAGATTTACTTAAGGTCTAGTCTAGCTTACACCATGTGTGCCACAGGCTTTCCACACCTGCACCTTGTCTAAATTGGAGTATCTGTAGAAAGTGTACCCTACCTGAATTATTCTCTTTGTTTTGGGAAAGTGTTCTTTTACTTCCTCAACTGGAAGTGGTTGTTTTTAGCAGACTAAACCAAAAGAATCTTCAGGTTTGGGATAGTGCAGGGATTTTAATGTATTTGTTCTGTCAAAAGTGTAGGTACACACACAACAGGAAAAGGTCTGGGGGTTTGTAAATCAGATCTGTTCTTTCTTTGGAAGGATGTGCTTGTTTGGATGTATTCTAGCAGCAGTGCTCAAGAGTTAAGCTTGTAGCTGAGCTCAGTAATGACCCAGAACAGTCCAACTGTTCCAGTCCAGTTCTACATAATAATGCACAATTGTGTTGTATTTGTGTGTGAAGGGACAGGGACATCTCTGTTAAATAACTGGGTTTTGTGTTGGGATTTTCTTTGAGGTAACTAGAGACTTGTTAGTTTGAATAGGTCAGGAAAATGTGTGTTGTTTTTAAAGTAAAAAGCAAACCCCTTGCTTCCAACTTCAGTAGTTTAGTAGTTTCCTTGCTGCCAAGTAACAGCAGCAAGTTGCTGCTGCTGTGGAATCAAAATAAAAATAAATAAGAGAGTCTTGCTAACTGATAGACATCTCCTGTCTTGTAGCTGCACTAATTGCTAACAACATGTCATATCTGTCAGTGATCTCCCTTGAGGTATATCAAGCAATTTTTGGTAAAGACCTCTGCTGTGGTATCTACTGGAGTCTGGACAGCTGCTGTCTTATTTTCCAGTGGCTATTTTGAACCACCAAAGCAGCAGTTAAGGAACTACTCAAAACCTCTATGTTCTGCACTTACTTTAGTAGAGCAGTTTAGTCAAGGGAAGCAGCTTCAAATGAGTCAGAACAGTTTTAGGGTAGGTTCAAAGCATTTCCTGAAGGAGTAACATCTGAAAAGGACCCATAAGGAATTTCTTTTAAATGCTTAGCAATGTTTTTGATACCCTGATCTCTAACAGCTTTTCAGTGTAGAAAGCAGGCAGCTGTCAGGCGTGGTTTGGAAAGTCAGTGCATATTACGGGAGGGGAGGGAAAAGGAGGAAAAAGTTCCATTCAGATGAGAAATGCTTACCCTGAAGCTGTGAGCACCACCATAGATCCAGCTCCCTGTGGAACCAGTACAAGGAGCATGGAATAAGTGCAGGTTTTGCCCCAGCCTTATAATGTTATAGGATTTGAGGAAGAGTTTTGAGCTCAGTAAAAACCCAAACCAACTGAAAGTGTGGTTGGGACAGATGAAACAAACCGCAGAGCAGACTAATGCAGAGATGCCTGACAGTGTTTGCAGCTCATTTCCAGGCAAGATGTGTGGCATTTAGCTGGTGATAAGAAGTTGTTCAGGCTCCAGTTCAGCAATTCAGGGTTTCAGAATCTAGATATGCCTGTTTAGAAAGACATGTCAGAGGTGTTTGTTTTGCTGTTTCTGATTCCAGGTTGCCACATGCTTTTGTTGCTTTAATAAACAGCACAGCCAACACTATGTGGTATGGCAAGAAGGCTTCCACTGTTACCCGTGGAGGTGAGCTGTAAATGAAGAGCTCAACTTGTGCTTTGAACTTGTGATGGTTTGGGAGTCCCCCCCTGCTTTGTAAAATCACCCAAACTAGACTCAGCCAGCTGGAAGTTAAGGACTGAAGCTCTGTTTACAGCTCAGCACAATGTACAAGCAGAGATATACAAAATATACAGGAATATTTACAGAGATATACAAGGTAAAGGTAATACAGACACACAACTCCCCTCCCAGAAATCAGAGTCCCCAGGAGGGGCTCCCAACCACCCTTCCACCTTCTCCCCACCCCTATACCTTACCCCAGGGTTTGTTTTACGTGCAAGGTGAGTTTGGAGGATGGGCCAGGGGGGTTAGAAGCAGAGTGGTTAGTGAGGTTACTTGGCAGAGAGGAGAAGGCAAAAAGCAAGAGAGACCGAGGCTCTCCAAGGCTGAGTGTCTTATCTATGTTTGTATCCTTATTCTTAAACATCTCAGCAAGCCTATGAGTGAAGCAGACAACACCAGTGTTTTCCTTTCACAGCCTATAATATAATTTTCTCCAGTAAAATATTCCCAGTAGCCTCAAACCAGCACAGAGCTGGAGAATGCAGCTTTGTGGCTGTGCTTTCAGTGAGGCAAAGCTCTTACCTCACTCTCGGTACCTTTCTCAGTGCTCCTAATGAATTAAAATGACCAAACTTCGTGAAACATTGTGATGCTTTTATGGTTTTGCAGTGTATAACTATGTGCAGCCTCCATCCTTTCCTTCCACTCTACCTTTGGATTGAGACAGGCAAAGTTGGTAGTTCTCATCTGCTATGCTGTGCCATCAGCAGGCTTGGTAGAGAGGACTGCTGCAGTGTTAGTTGCAGCTGTATTTTGGCACTTCTGGCACTTCTGTTGTATTTGCATGGGTGCCTCTTTGGCATGCACAAAAGACACCAAAGAAATGTATTTTCCAGACAGCACTAGTCTGGTCATGGGTGGCCTCTTGGATGTTTTGTGTTCTTCTTCCAGCTTACTCTGCTTTTATGAATGTTAGTGGAGGGTGAAGAGAGAATACAACAGGGAAGTTAAGTTAGAATCATAGAAGTTATGTATGCTTAAGCTGTTGAACTCTTCACTTCTTGAGGCGTGGGAATGATACTTAGCCTTATCTTGAGTGGGCATTGCTGTGGTTCTTACACTGTGCTCTAAATGTTTGTAGTGGCATGTTTAACAATTCAGGACAAACCTTCTGCACAGAAATATCTTCAGAAGCCATGTTTTGTAATTTTGCTTCTGTTATTTAAGCTCTAACCTTTCCATTAGGAATAGGGTAAGCAATTCCAAGAGTAGATTCCAACCGGGTTGATTCTATGATTCATGTCCCCAGAGTAAGAGTATTTTCTACAGATGGCTTCTCGTTCTTGTGTCAAGAGAGGAACCCCCTCTTTTAGGGCATTTTAGAAATAACTTTTAGCATGATCATGAAGGTAGACACTGTGACATATTCTCATTGCCCCAAGCAGTGTTCTGTAGTAGCTTGGCATAGGAAATAAGGACAGAGGTGGCAGAGTAGATTGCTGCATGCTGGTGTGTCTCGTTGTTCAGCATGCCTGTTGCCATATGCTCTGTGGTCTCAAATAGGTGTGTGTTCTGAAAGCTTTCCAGACAGAAAGGCTTCTGCTGTTTCTCAAGCATTAGGCCAGCACTGGTTTTTGTTTTGGACAAAAAAACTTTGAAACAAAGCTACCTGTTCTCGAGTGGTTAATTCATATCCAGTGGTGTAGACATACTAAGCAGAGTTCCATGGCATACTCTTGTCCTGTGTAGTGCTGAATTAAGATGAACACAGGTTCATCTGATGTCCATTCAGGTCATCTAGGAATGAGCAAATTCGGAGGCACTGAGTAAACAAGATGGATTTTCTCTTTCATGGAACATTGCTAATCAGGTTCTGAAACTTGTTGGCCTTTTTTCCAGTATTGGGGTATCCAAAGACTTAGCTCAACCATAACTAAATATTCTAAGGAGTAATTTATTGGTTGGTGGGGTTTTTTTTTGTGTTTTTTTTTTTTTTCCCTGAAGGTGTCTGGCCTAGAGGTGGAAAAAAGATCCTTATGCTGATATCAAAGTATTTATTATCAACTCTCTCTTCACTGATCTATGAGAATTGTTCTCTTGGTAAAGCCCTTGGTGTCATCTTTGACAGCTGTCATCCCTCTTCTGTTAACACAGGCTTATTATATTTGTTTTGAATAAGAAAAGGTATTTCTGCTGTTACAAACGATTGACTCTCTTTAAATGCACTATTCAGAATGAAAGAAGTTCGGCTCAGTAGATCTATTGAATGGTGAAGTACCAACAATTTGTGAAGCTGTGCATGGGAGAGACGAAGTTGACATTCCAGCCATCCATTAATGCCTTGTCCCAAAGCACTGAAGTACTTCAGAGAAAGTAGGTCACCGAAGACAGGGTAGGAGCTGGTTACAGTCACTTCAGTAATGTTGGCAAGAGGTGTGCCAGTGTCTTGTGACCAGTGCAGCTGTGGCAGCAAGACTTAGCTAAACCGAGAAAACTCTGATTTTCCTGTGACGTGTTTGGAAAGGCCAAGATAAGCCAAAGTGATTAGAATTATCCTTTTCTGAAGGAATCTGTGCAGGTCATCACTTGGCCAAAGCCCTTCAGTTGGCACTTAGGCGGCACAGAGCGGAACAGGATCCTTGAGCACGTAGACTGTGGACTCCTCACCCATGGGTCTGGAGGATGGCATAGCACAACCCCCTTCTGCCCTGCTGGCTGAAGGCAAGGATGGGGTCTGTGCCCCAATCAGACAACCAGGTTTTCCTCCTCGAGCCTGACTAACCATTAATTTCTGATCGATTTAGCTTCTGCTGTGTCATGCCCTTGATTTGAGTAGCTGTAACGGGCTCTATGTGCATCAGCACATTTTCCTAGGTTCAAATAATAGCCTTGCCCTGGCCCCGGCTGCTCCTCAGCGTCCAGCCGTAGCTGTGAGCAGCGTTGGGTTACTCACGAGAGGAAGGGTGTGGAGGAAATGTGATACAGCTTGACAAATGGCCTGGAACCCTTTTAGCCTGAACCTGCCTGAATGTACACTCACAGTCAAGGCCATATGCTGCTAGAGATTATTTTATATATGAAAAGAAAAGAGCAGCTGGCAGACAGAGCTAATAGAAGGGAGTTTGTGGAGTTGAGATGTCCCAAGCTTGAAGTTTCAGGCTTCTGGGAACCAGGGTAATGGCAGGAGAGTTGGTGTGACTTAAGGCTGTGCTTTAATTCTAGGGGAGAAAAGTAGTTCTAAGGTGGCGTTTGGATTTTTTTGTTGCTTAAGAAAAGCAGGAAGAAGGATCAGGAATCAAACTTTAAGAACAGGTGACTGGTGCAGTGCTCTTTCTGAGGGAGTGGGAGATGAAAAGAGCAGAACAAAAGGACTCCCATACAGATGGGAGGGATTCACAAAGTGCTTGAACATGCACTGTGAAACCTGACTGTGGAAGTGCAACCTTGAGTGAGGATTTAAAGTCTTGGAGTAAGATGTTTTCTGCTTCTTGGTTTGTCTTGGTTTTAGATTTGTCTCTAATTGACAAATAGGTGATACTGATTTGTCCCTAATAGACAAATAGGTGATATTTGAATTCTGTCCTGTGTTTTTAGCTAAGAGTGAGATGAATTCAAGCTAAGCAGAGCCATGCCCCTTAAGGCCCTTGTAGAGATCTTCCTCCATGATGCATTGAAAGAACGTTCCTGGCATTATGGCCACATAAAAACCCTAAAGCAAAGTGTGTTTGTCACCATCAGTGAACACTTTCTGGAGAGGATGGATGCTTTACTGAAGTCTCAGTCATCCTCTGACAGCTTTGCCATCACAAGAGCCAAAGAGCAGGGTAAAGAATGACTTTATTAGAGTGTGACCAGAAAAGCACTGGCAGAAGTGTTCTCAAAAACATATGTTGTGTGCATTTTACAGCCATTTTCCTTATGCTTACCTGGGCTGATTACATTTGAGTTGTTCTAAGTTCATCTCCTACATCCACAGGAGGCCTTCTCCTCAACTTCTCATGTCCTTCTATATCGTACTGTGGGGTGAACAAGAGAAGCAGTAATACAGTCCAGTGTTTGGGGTAGATTCAGGCAGAAGTGGCACTGGGTTGTGTTTCAGAGCTGCTGCACCAGTTGTGTGGATGTGGACTGCAGCAAGAGGAGAGCACAGGGAAGCAAGCATGAAAGGAAACATGGCAGACTCTGTCCTGTGGGATGAGATGCATTGGCTTAATCTTAATTTAATGTGAAACGTGGGGGAAGGTCGTGGAGGGGCATTGTAAGCTCCCTGTTACATAAAGACATGAGATTCTGGAACATATCTCTGTGTGAAGGAAGCATTATGTAACAGAATGAAATATTAACATGGGATTTCCAGCAGGCAGACGAATTTAAGATTTAGCACAACTAGCACTTATCATAGTCAGCTGTATAAAAGCAACTGGATTTGTAGGATTCAAAAATCTTAAGATGATGTTCAAGGGAGTCTCTCTCCCTGTGTGTCTTCACCACTCCCATCCTTTCATCTTCCACCCACTTGCTTCTCCTCTTTTGGGGGAGGGAGAGGTTACATGGCTCTTATGGATTTGAGACTGGCTTAATACACACAGGTTTGCAGTAACTGTTTGTAAATGTTAACCGTTAATGATGGCTTCCTCCTCCTCCTGAAAATACATTTTATGGTTGGGCAACTTGTGGAAAAATTCACTTAGATTTTCTGACAGTGATTTTTAATGCTCCATTTGCCCCAGGGGGAGGGGAGGGGTGACCAAAGGGGAAGAATCAGTTTGGCTGCAAGATTCATGTTGGATTTGTTTTGCTAACAAAGGTCAATGTGTAGATTTTCACTCTAGGAGTGTTTGGAACTTGTCTTTGCCTAGACCTCTGGAAGAAGCAGTTTGTTAAGCTTCATTGCCTGTTGAATAGATTTTAGTGAATGGTTAAATTGCTTTGTATGTGAACTATGACTTTTTTATGACCTGTTTAAAACTAATTAACATGCCATACTTACTGGAAGCAACTTGTGAGTTTTGACTTTGAACTAAAAAAAAAAAAAAACACCCAACAAACTTCAGCCAGAACTAAACTCCTTCAGTCAGACTTCAGTCTGTCAACACGAAAGATGTCTTTAATCTTCTTTCCTCTGCCTCAACGTAGGTTTGCAACGTATAATTTAAACCAGAGCTTCTTGTGAGGCTTTCCAAAGCTGTCTGTATTAAATATTTGAGAGTCAGTTCTAATCACTGGTGTAGCAGGCAAGCCTGCACTGTTGGAACATGCAGTTGTGGCACATACTGTCAAGGAGAAATCTGATTTCAGATAACACAATGGCAAAGAAATTTGAAAAATAAGTAACCTGAGAGGGTAAAGAGAACAGGTTGTATTATGTGTAACTTTTAAAATACTCTTTTGCCAAGAACTGAATGCAAGTTTGGAAAAAATAAAGGTTTGGGTGTTTTTCCCTCCCCACCCTGCTCCCCAGGTCCTAAGAATTCCAATTTCATTAACATTTAGCACCCTGGATCACTCTTCCACTCCTATCTTACCTCCAAAAAACCACAACTCAAGATGCTGTGACATAACTGTGACATTGGGGAGGGGGAGTAGGAGATAATATTAAAGCAAAGCATGTGTACAAGTTTGAGATCAAGGTGTAGCAGTAGCATTAAATAATGCTACAGGGTTAAATTTTGTGCTTCCCTGATCTGAAAATGTAAGTTTAAAAAATCCTTGAGAGCAGAGCTCCAATATGTGCATCTTCAGGTTTAAGAGCCCTCCAGTGGCATAAATGTACTTTCACTTATGCAGATGAAGGCAATGTGGACTTAAGTATGGTTTTCTAGAGATGAGACTAAACACATTTGTAATATTTCCTTTACATTTATGCCTGTTTAGGCTTTGTCCTGTTTAATGCCCTCTTGTATTGCAGAAGGAGAAGTTGGCAGCAGCGTTTCATCGTGGGCATCTCCCCCTCCTCCCTGTTGTCTATTTTTGGTTTTTGTTGGTGTTTTTTTTTTTTTAATTTGCTGATAAAGTGGCAGCATTTACCAGAAGTCCAGCAGATGATTGCTCTTTAAAGCAATGGCTTGCATGTGTTGTTTTCTTCATGTCATGCAAGAGTTATGCTGAATCTCCTTGACCGTAAGACTGCTGCCACTAAGTCAGACGCTGCCTGTTCCTTGCTGCTGCAGCATGGTGTGAGGCTCCCCTCTCATCCTCACTAAACAACACGAAAACAGTTGCTTGGGAGTTCCTTGTGATCATCCTAACGACTCCTCTATCTTCCAGCCTTTTCTGGAGGGCAGCATTACATTTTCTTTGCTGTGGTTTTGTGTGTGGATGGGGATTTGGGGACTCTTTTTTTGGTCTTTCAGGGAGTTGTGCATGTTAGAGCTGGACAGCAGAGACAGCTGGCTGATTGCTCCTGTGGTCTTCAGCAGGCAGATGGAGCAAAAAGCATGTCAGTCTTTTTGGCACTATTTCAGCTACACTTGCCCTCTGCACAAAGGGCTTTTGTGGGGTGGGTTTTGTTCTTTCCTTGCACTGAGGATCCTTATATAGCAAAACAAATCAGGATGGGAAAATGAAGTGTATGGGATATTTGCACCCGTTGTGACTCTTGGCTGTTGTAATCCTTCTGTTCAGCTCGTGGTAGACTTCGTGTTGAAGCCTGTGTTCTCTCCCAGGGCATGGTGCAAGGCCTCCTCATCTTGGAGTAAGGCACTGAATTATCTAGAAGCCTAGATGTCCAGACAGCAAAAGAGCATGCAGCTTCATGTCTGCTGGGGAGTAATGCCCTGTTTATATCTCTGCCACCAAAACCATGCAAAATGTGGCAGAATTTAGGAGCCAGGAGTGCTGAAGAAAACCATTTCCGAAATTGAATATTATTACAAGAAGCTAATTTCTGTTGGACATCAGCTTTGGTATTTGGATTACCACAAGAGAACAGCAGGAAAGTTTTTTGAAGTGTGGTTTTTTTTCGTTGCCCTCACTGTCTTTTAAGCTCTGAAGATTGATATCCTCAGAGTAAAAAGATAAATTTAAGATAGCAGCGCACCTTGAGGATGCTGAGGCTCCTTTCTTTGATTTGCAGCCTTTAGTACATGTTTTTATCACTTAAGATCTAGAAACTATGGCAGAGATGAGAAGTGGAGGGTGTTCTCTGACTGCAGTAAACAAGAAGTTAAGGGGGGTGATAGTAAAACCCCAGAGTATTATTTCTGATGTATAAGAAAATGAGATATGTAAGGCTGTTGGTTAGGCATTTTTGGCTGTCACTGCTGTGTTAGAAACATTCAGTGACATCACTGACTACTCACACGCTCCAGAAAGCATTTTATTTTAAAACAGGGATGCCTCTGAAGGGGATAGGATGTGTCCAGAACTGCTTTTGCACATGTTGAGTAGTTGTACCATTTCCTGAAGAAATGGCCTTGTTTAAAGTTTCACAGGAGGTCACGAACTGGGAATCCGGAAACAATTAAACTTCAGTAATTTTGCATGTTAGCTGCATCTTAATCTAACAGAATTGATCCGAGTCAACTCATTGGAGGAAGAAATTTAGCTTAGGAACCTCTGTGTGGTGGACAGCAGCTACCTTATGTGGAGGTGTTGCTGGCACACAATCCCAGGCCGGCCATGGGCTGCAGGGCATGAGCAGCTCTGAGTCAGTCAGGACAGCTGAGCTGAGTTGGCTGCAGGTGCATCCCAGATCATCACACTCCGGATGAAGAGGTAAGCCTGCTGAGGAGAGAGCAGCTTCCTGCTTGGGCTCCTTGTTCTGCCCTCTCCTCCTCTTGAGGACTGTCTTCCTGCAGACTGTGGCTGCTGCACCTTTGCTGAACTGAGTATAACTTTACGTGGTTTTGTATTGACGTTGGTATTACTTTGGCTCTTTCGCTAAATCCATTTTCATTTCAGCCTTTTCCTCATTTCCCCTTCCCCACCCCCTCTGCTGGGGAGCAGTCATCAGGTGGTAGATGAACTTCTGTAGTTGGGCCTCAGATAAGAGCTAAACATAGCCATCCTGAAAGAACAGGAGTGGGGAAGAACTTGTCCACTCTATAGAGGAAAAATAAACTTAATCTTAATTTTTTTCGTCATGTTTGGCTCCTGTTTTTAAACTGTATTCAAACAGAGTAGTTGTATTCAGGTTTTGGTGCTGTCTGGCTCTGGTAATCTGAATGAATCTGGGACAGTTAGACATTGGCTCTAAGGCTGCTTGGTGGCAAATGAAGAGTGTGTATTTGGTTTGGTTTTTCTTCATGTGAATGGTTTTATTTCAATCAGTGCTGTATGCAGAGCATCTCCCACTCACTGTGCCTTTGGATATGAACTCTGTCACTTAGAGCCATTAAGTAATGTGTAGCCCCCCAGTGTTGTCAGCAATGTCTTACCCCTTGCAGCAGATCACTGTTAGGCATTAGGTTACTACAGAAAATTCCATACAATGATGATAATCTGCTTTCTGTAGTTCCTTAGAACTTAACCTGCTGAATGTTCAGGATATTCCTTGCTGCTTTTGACTCCCACTCTTTTATAAACATTGACTTATGTAGTACTTGTAATGTGGGCTGACTTGTTTGTCTTTGGCACACAAAAGGCCAGGTTGGATGAAGCCTTGAGCAACTTGGTCTGGTGGAAGGTGTCCCTGCCTGTGTTAGGGAGGTTGGAATGAGATAATCTTTAAGGTTG
>VWYK01070591.1:0-13411 GCA_013399775.1 Semnornis frantzii | reverse complement strand
AGGTCCCTCTGGATGGATCCATTGTGCTTGGTGTTTGGACACAAGAAGAGACAGTGTCTGTGTTGAAATATTGGCAGAGGGAAGCAAACACTGACTGAAAATACCACTGTGTTCTTAATCAGGACTTTTTACTTATAAATCGCAAGTGACATGGCTTAATCTGCATGGTCTGTTCAATTAATTTTAAGGTCAGTGACAAATTAAGCACAGCAGCAGACACAGAGGTGAGAATCAACACCGCGCGTGAAGAGTATCGGCCTGTTGCTCATCGTGGTAGCATCCTTTACTTCCTGACTGTGGAAATGAGCTTGGTCAATGTCATGTACCAAACATCCTTAAAGCAGTTCCTTGGCATCTTTGACCTCTCGGTGGAAAGGTCTCAGAAATCTCAGATCACAGCAAAAAGGGTAGAAAACATAATCGAGCATCTCACCTATGAAGTCTTCAAGTACACAGCTCGAGGGCTCTATGAAAATCACAGATTCCTGTTTACATTGCTTCTGGCACTGAAGATTGACCTGCAGGCCAAGAAAATTTCACATGCTGAGTTTGAGACACTGGTCAAAGGTAATTTCTCTACAAACTTTCTGTGATGGGTTGGGAGTTCCCTGTCCCGTCCCCCCTCCTTTGTAAAATCCCCCAGACCAGACTCAGCCAGCTGGAAGTTAAGGACTGAAGCTCTATTTACAGCTCAGCACAATGTACAGGCAGAGATACACACAACAGACAGGAATAGTTACAGACATAGACAAGTTAAAGGGAATACAGAAACACAATTCCCCTGCCAGCAATCAGAGTCCCCAAGAGGGGCTCCCAACCACCCTTCCACCTTCTCCCCACCCCTCTGCCTTACCCCAGGGTCTGCCTTACATGCAAGGTAAGTCTGGAGGATGGGCAAGGGGGTTAGAAGCAGAGTGGTTAGTGAGGTTACTCAGCAGAGAGGAGAAGGCAAAAAGCTAGAGAGACCAAGACTCTCCGAGCCTGTGTCCTATCTGTTTGTGTTCTTCTTATACATCTCAGCAAGCCTATGAGTGAAGCAGACATCACCACTGTTTGCTTTTCACAGCCTACAATCTAATTCTTTTCATAAAAATATTCCAGTTAGCCTCAAACCAGCACATGTTCTTATTCACGTGTCTGCGAACTGCTAAATGCAGACATGGCAGTGCTTGCTCTAACAATATGCTGTATCCAGTGGATCAGATGTTTTTTCAGCTGGTGAATGAGGGCATGTACAGCCCAAGAAGGAACTAACAGGTGAATTTTCCAAACCAAGAGCCATATAGACCATTCATTATCAAAGTAATAACTAACACTAGTGATGTGCCTCAGGCACAGTCCTGTTTCATCTCTTCATTGATGATCTGGGTGAGAGGATTGAGTCCATCATCAGTAATTTGCAGGTAACACCAAGCTGGCAGCATGTGTGGATCTGNTGAATATGAGGCAGCAGTGTGCCCAGGTGGCCAAGGAGGCCCATGGCATCCTGACCTGGATCAGGAATAGTGTAGCCAGCAGGACCAGGGAGATTATTCTGCCCCTGTGCTCAGCACTGGTCAGGCCACACCTTGAGTGCTGTGTCCAGTTCTGGGCCCCTCAATTCAAGAGAGATGTTGAGGTGCTGGAAGGTGTCCAGAGAAGGGCAGCAAGGCTGGGGAGGGACCTGGAGCACAGCCCTGTGAGGAGAGGCTGAGGGAGCTGGGGGTGTGCAGCCTGCAGCAGAGGAGGCTCAGGGCAGAGCTCATTGCTCTCTGCAGCTACCTGAAGGGAGGTTGTAGCCAGCTGGGGTTGGGCTCTGCTGCCAGTCAATCAGTGACAGAACAAGAGGGCACAGCCTCAAGCTGTGCCAGGGCAGGTTTGAAAGAAATTCTTCCCAGCAAGAGTGATTGGCAGTGGAATGGCTGCCTGGGGAGGTGGCAAAGTCACCATCCCTGGAGATGTTTAAAATGAGATTGGATGAGGCACTTGGTGCCATGGATTAGTTAATTACAAGGTGTTAGCTGACAGGTTGGACTTGATCATCTTGTAGGTCTTTTCCAACCTGGTTAATTCTGTGATTCTGTATATAAGGATTCAACTTATTTAATTTACATTGCAAAAGAGAAAAAACCCAAAAATCCATTACTTTTGAGAGACCATATTTACTCCTGTGTACCTCTTCTTTGAATTGCCACATGCCTATGTCTGTGAGCATAGAGGCAGTGGAGACAGTCAGGAAAATCTCTTTTAATAAATGTTGAGCAGGTATGTGAATGCAGGAGGACTTTGAAACTCATTTAAATGTCAATATAAAAAGAAGTGGAAGCCTGTCACACGTTGTACAATATTGTTCTGCATTGCCTCCATTGCATTATGCCACCACTGCATGTCACTGCTAAGACACAATGGCAAAGAAAAGCTTTAATAAGCTTTATAGACCTTTAATGGTGGACACCACTATCTCCAAGATAGGATAAGTAAATCACATACCAAGAGAAAATAAATCCACTCAGGTAGTTGCCCTCCAAGTATCTTCATTTACTTTGCAAGTACCTATTTGCAAATTCCTATTTGTTTTCAGCTGTGGTTCAGCTGTGTTGGAGGTGTAAATGGGCATAATGATGCCCTTCATGGTGCCCAGTGGTGCCTGAGCTGAGAGGGTGTTGAAGTTACAGAGACCTGCAAATGAACACACCATGTGGTTCCTTGTGCTGTACTCCAGGTGTATGAAGGTTGGGTTTAACATGGGTAATCTTTACATCTGGCCTGAGGACTTGAATTTGAGTATGCATTTAGGTATGCAAGTTTTATTCCAGATCTACAGATGGAGAAAAAGCAGCAGCACAAAAACCACTGACAGATCAGCTTTGGGAGGCACTAAGAACACTTTCACAATCCATCTTTGTTAAATGACTCTTCCAGGCAAATTCTAGGTCTCCATGTCCTGCTTCACAAACTTTTTTTGCTCAATAAAATATAGAAATAAATACTTTTTCCCCCCCTCTGTGTAACAATGGTTGGTTTTGTGTGTAATGCTTTTCCCTTTGCAGGAGGTGCCAGTCTGGACTTGAATTCTGTGGAACCAAAACCAAAGAAGTGGATCCTTGACATGACATGGCTCAATCTTGTGCAGTTATCTGGCATGCACCCTTTTAATCAGCTTCTGGTGCAGATTGTCAGGAATGAGAAGTCTTGGAAAGCTTGGTTTGATGAAGAAGCACCTGAAAGAGCTGTTATTCCTGATGGGTATGACAGCTTACTGGATCAGTTCCACAAGCTGCTCCTTGTCCGTAGCTGGTGCCCTGATCACACCGTTGCCCAAGTAAGATATGCTTTTGAACAGTGGTTGTGCTGTGTGGCATCTCCTGTAGAACTGACAGTTCCAAACTGCTGTTCTCTCAATTTGTTTTTTATCTTCATATTTGTAACAGAGTGAGAGTTACTTTGAAAATCAGATATTGATATCCTGACAACTATCCTTACGACAAATATGCATGAGAGAAATATTCATTTAACTGCAATGAATTAGAAAGGGCATCACAAGGCATGCAAGAGATTGTGTTGAAACTGTAACAACACAAGTTTTTTTGGTGTATGTGGCACTTATAGAATCATAGAATTGTAATTAATCATCAATTGTATTAAAAAATTAAGTGAAAGTAGGTTGTCATTTACATCAGTCTGTACTATAGATACCAACTGATGTTTTCAAATGAGTCTGCACTGCAAATCATAGAATGGTAAGGTAGGAAGGGACCTCAAGGATCATCCAGTTCCAACCCCCTGCCATAGGCAGGGACACCTCCCACTAGCACAGGTCACTCAAGGCCTCCTCCAACCTGGCCTTCAACACCTCCAGGGAGGGAGCAGCCACAACCTCCCTGGGCAACCTGTGCCAGTGTCTCACCCCCCTCACTGCAAACAACTTCCTCCTAACATCCACTTTCAATCTCCCCTCTGCCACTTCAAACCCATTGCCCCTTGTCCTGGCATTCCCAGACCTTGTCAATAGTCCCTCCCCAGCCTTCCTGTAACCCCCTTCAGATCCTGGAAGGCTACTCTCAGGTCTCCTGGAAGCCTTCTCTTCTCCAGGCTGAAGAAGAGAGTACAAATAATCATGCACTGTTATGCTCAACAGCAGATGATTATTTGTACTGTAGTTGGTGTCTTCCACAGCCCACCTCGTTCCTGAGTGTTTCTCCCCACAGAGAATGCCTCAGAATCTGTGCTAGTAGTTTGCACAGTTGGAAAGTCATGCCAGTCAAAAAAATGTTTCATACACCAGGCTATGTTCATGAGTCCTTTTAGGTAATGTCTGTGAGAAGAGGACAAGAGAGACACAGGGAAGGGTTGACCTTTAAGGATAAAACCTGAGCTGTGTTTATGTTTTGTAGAAGTAGATATTCAGCATTAGAAATTTGAACTGGATAACCACTGGACAGGAGAAATTGTTTGAAGTTCCAACAAATATATGGGAGATTGTAAGTGGGTCAGATGAAAGATCTCTCTAATCTGCTGTGTTGTAGAGACAGTGTCAACAACACTTGCTTAGAGGAGCTAAGAATGGAGCTGGTGTAGAGAAACTCTTTTGTTTGGCTATCCACTAAGCTTTAGCAGTCAGTAATTTAAGGACAATGTCTGGACTGTCCTCAGAGCTGGCAGTGGATCCACTCTGTAAGGATTTCTTTAATTCTTTTTAAAAATCCATTTAGTATTCTCTAGCCCTGATGCTCACAGCATGGCTGTTGTATGAACAGAATTCTTTCTTTTCCTCATTTGAAGTTTGCTATCTGAGAATTTAAACAATAGCCTCCTGTCAGCTGTAGCTTTTGTTATACCAAAGCTGAAAATTAAAGTTCAGAAAGTCATTGTCTTCCAGTGTAGTATTGGTAAAAATTATACACAAGTGAATTTAGTTTTTAAAAAGCAATGATGTGTATATTGCTGGTAACTTCTTTTTGTTGGTTTGTTTTTAAGGCTCGACACTACATTGCAGAATCTCTTGGAGGGAAATACACAGAAGGCTTTATTCTTGAAATGGAAGCAATGTGGACAGAGAGTGACTGTAGAACACCTTTGACTTGCTTTTTATCAGTGGGCTCTGACCCCACTGAAAATATAGAACGTCTTGCAAAATCAAAGGTAGCCTCCTGAACTGACTTTACTAGACCTGATAGAGACACTGAGAGCTACCCTTCCAACTAGAAGTGACACTTTCACAAATCAAAGATGTTCACACAACGATATCTGTATTCATGGCAGTGTTCTCTGGAAGTCTGTTTTGAAGCAGTAGCCAAAATGCATTTATTGAGGGAATGGAAATGTTACATTCTTTGTGTTTCCAGTTGTTTGATTCCAGTGAGCTCTCTGTCTTTATACAGCAGGCTATGATAGTCCATTATTTAGTGAAAGTGTTTAGCTAGGACAACAAAGCAATTCTTGTGACTTTGGCTGTATCACCCTCACTGAAAAAGAACCTGACAGTATGATAGCTGCAAGAAGATACAGGGAAAAAAATCATAGATACAGTGACAAGAGAAATTAATTTAGAGAGCCTACCACTCACTCAGTTCATTTGATAGAGACTTTCAACGTTTCTTTGCAGCACAGCATCACTTTAAGGCACTCTGTTTTATGGTTCATGATGTAGATGCAAGCATATTTTCCCCAAGAGGCAGTTATTCACAGTAAATCTCCATAAATTTTCCTCCCTGTTAAAATGCATCTTCACTAAGTGACACAGGATTTTGGTGTGCACTAAGACTTGTAAAACTGGGGAGCACCAAAAAATAGCTTATTAATTAGGAAGCTTAGATGCTCATTCATTTTGAAAATCTGTACTCTCTCATTTTATTTGTCTGACTGTGATGAACAGTGCTGGAATTCAGGATCTAACCCTCCCTTGAGTGTTTAAACTGAGGAATCTTAAGTCTGAAGTTGTCGATGTGATCTTTGTCTCCAAAAATTATGCCCACCAGAGAGCCAACCAATACAGAAACATAGGGAGGGGGGAGGATGGCAGTTCTGTGAGCACAAGTTTTAGATGTATTGGAAGAACAATTTTATTCCTATTCACAATATAATCTATTGCCTTTTTCTGTGGCATGATTGACATTTTGACTTTGTAGAAGATATGAAATTAACTGCAAGAATATTATAGAATAGAAATGGGCATTGCTTTTTTTAGGCTCTTTTCAAACCCAAGCACATTAGGTGGTTGTGATTGGATCCTGTTTTCATGGCCTGTGGTATGAATGCAAAGGGAGTGTCAGCTTTGTTCACTTATCTCTGCTCTTTGACTTACATGTCCTGTGAAGTGGACTCCTAGATAAATGCCTTTTCTCCAGTAGGGCTGTTTCTGTAAAACAGATGATCTATAATGTGTATAATAAAGTGTCTCTTATGAAAGCAGTTCCAAACACCTGATTGAAACTTAACTCTGACTTGTATTGGTGAGTTGAATATTTCTATCTGTGCAAGGGCACAAGGGACACTAACTTTTTAAATCAGCCAAGCACTTAAGAGTCTCTCTTGCAAGAAGTAGAACAAAATAATCTCCCTGTTTACCAAATCTTAAGCCTGACCTTATTCCTGTCTAGGGGAGTGCTGCTGGGAAGAAGGTGCTCTGTAATTGTGACTGTTAAGGGACAGCCTGTTCTGGCATCATTCTGAAAGCATATTGCAGTGGGCAGGTTTAACATGATTTCATCCTTTCAGTGGCAAGTGAGGGTGCAAAAGAACTAAAGGCATTGCCTTGTTTATTACTGCATGATTTATGAACAAGGTAGCATCAGCCTGGTTGTCAGAACCTGAAGTTCAGATGTAAATGTAGAGTTAACTATAACATTTAACTTCTTGTCTGTTCTCTTGAACTAAAGTTCTTAGCACAGAGCATAGAGAAACCTTTCAAATTTACAAAAGCAACCCAAATTCTGCAAACCAAATTACAAATGTTTTAAAACTAAGAATATATATTCTTCTTGTGGGCCTGGAGGAGCACTTCTAACTTTTGAAAAATTATATCTAGAGATAATTTGCAGTTTCCAGAAACATTTGCAAGAGGGTTTGGGTTTTCCTTCCTAGCTTGTGAACAAATTACCCTCATTTCCTGTCTTTCTCTGGGCTTTCTCTACTTCTTCCAGAATAAACCTTTGACTTAGCATAGATTAGCTGCACCAAGGATCTTGGTATATATGTGATTCTGTACCTCCAAATTATCTTATTTATGCTGGGCCTACTTTTTGGTGATTTCCCTTTTACAGGAATGATTTGTGGTCTTAGAATGGCTTGTTAATACCCATGATACCTCTAAATAGGATATTAGCAATATAGTATAAATATATACAGTATAAATATACAATATAATAATAATACAATATAAATATATGATGTAATAATAATACAATATAAATATGCAGTTTGAAGTGTTCAAATTTGTGACCAGAATTTATTTTTCACCCTAAAATTGAGTTGTTTAGATGGCCTTCTGCCAAAGAAATGCAAACAGCATCTGCGACTATAACCTGTTTTATAATCAAAGCAAGCTCTGCCTTAATACCAGTTGGATTTCTGCCCTCTTCACTTCCACTTGAAGACAGAAAGTGTAACTTTCTGAATTGAAATGATGTTCATTATTCCTAACACTTTGACTTAATTGAAATATATTTTTGTTACTGTCAAGATAGTTTCTTCTTTCAGGGAATGATGCACAAAAGCTTCAACAGAACTGTGTGGGCCACTATAGTGACTAAAATGGAGGTATTTTCATCTGGATAATGATGTATTAAGATGACACAGATATATTAGTGTGACTCAATATTGAGAGAAACATTCTGTACACAGACATTTTGACAGAGTTCTTTCAGAAGGAGTAAAATGAGGACAAGCCATAGCGAAAAATATTTTCTCCTTATCTTGATGTACATTTGAAAGGTAACATTGCTGAGAAGAGAAAATGTTAAGCAGATGCTTTGTTAGGGAATAATGTACCAGCTGAATATTTATGTGCTCTGCAGGGATAGTCATAGTCTTCAACTTAGGAGAGTGCTGGAAGTACTCAGATACAGAAGTGAAGTTTTTATTCCTCCAGCATACAGCCTAATAGCTAACAGGCTGTTTAGCTTGGATGCTTCTAGCTGCAATTGCAGATTTTACTGAACTGAGAGAAGGATTTAACTGCTTTCTTTTCTTTGCTGTTCTCTTCTTAAATCTTTTGCCAGGATGTGGAGTATCATATGCAGCAGCTGTATTTATACTGGTCATAAAATCAGGTCTAGACCTGTTCTGTGACACTAAGGCCAGGTGATCCAGCACAATTTATGCCCGTATGCTAAACTTTTTTGTCCTCCAGAAGTAGGAGAGCCTCATCCATGCTCTTCAGGACTGGATTACTTCTGCTTTGTTTCACAGTGGCAGAGTCCCAGTGGTAGGACAAATTAAGATGAAACTTGTTGGTTATTGGCCAGCTGAAGTTAGACCCAGACTGATAAATCTTTATGCAGCTCATTGCTCACACCTTGAGGGATACTCAGCTGTAGGTCTTGGACATGAAGCTGTCCATGACACTAGGTCTTTTCATCAGTTCCCTTCCTCAGCATGTCTATACAGTAACATGCTCAAATGAGTTTGAGAGAGGGGACCTGCCTGAACTTTACTTACAGACTTCTATGGCCTGATAGCAACCTAGTCAGGCTGGCTTTTCAGATCTCTTCTAAGAGCTTGTACCATCTCCTGTTCTTCTGAGCCCCTGGCTTTCTTCTCCCATGGCCTCTGGAGGAAAGACTCCATCTACTTCCAGAATTTGTGTTTGCATTTATCAGCTCTGTCTGTTCTGAATCCAGAAAACTAACAGCTGGAAAACTAACTACAGCTGGTAGATCATCAAACTAGAGTCTTCTGAACCAGTGACTCCACAGCTGCCAATTCTTGACTTTGTTTTGTACATTGATTATTGTGTGAAGGCTCAATACCTGTCCACATCATAGGAAGAAGAATAGTCTGGCAGCCATATTGCTCTGTGTGTTTTCTGCTTTATTTGGGGAAGCAGGGCAAAGGAAGGGAAAATGTTTCCTTTGCCTTATAGCATTGACTTATCAAACCTACCATGAAGGTTATACCCAGTGGATGCAGTTTTCTTTCAGCAGGTGGAAGATGAGAGCAGCTTAGAGCATTGCCTTATAGCATTGACTTATCAAACCTACCATGAAGGTTATACCCAGTGGATGCAGTTTTCTTTCAGCAGGTGGAAGATGAGAGCAGCTTAGAGGGTCTGGTTTCTCTTTGTTCACTCTGTTTTAACCCAATCAGCCTCTGTTGATATTAGTGGTTTCCTTTGTGGTGCCATATTACTACACATTGACCTCCAGAAGCAGTATGCCCTGTATATGATAACTATAAAGAACTATATATAAAAGAAACTTTCTTCTTTCCTTCCAGAACATTCCCTGTCGTGCTATTTCAATGGGTCAGGGCCAGGAAGTCCATGCAAGGCGCCTGCTAAGTCAGTGCATACAAGATGGAGGATGGCTCCTTTTACAGAACTGCCACCTTGGCTTGGAGTTTCTTAGTGAATTAATGGATACCATTGCCACAACAGAATCCATTAGTGAAGGTTTCAGGACCTGGATCACCACCGAGGCTCATCCAGAGTTCCCTATTAATCTTTTACAGTCCTCTATCAAATTTACTAACGAACCCCCTCAAGGTAAGAAGCCTGCCTGAGTTTTGGGGCTTGCTCCCTAACCTGGTCCACATAACTCACTACACTCTGTGCAGTGTTTTGTTTTTTATTATCTGCTAAACACAGCACTGTGTGAGACAGCCTTGTGGTGTGTGAAGTAATGACTCTTCTGGGGGAAAAAATGGGTATTGTTTTTCTAACAGAAACTGGTAGTGATTTTGTTGTTTGTGTAGAAACTGTGGAGAGTACCAGGTCAGGGGACATTTGTTAAGCTCAGAGCACCTCCTCACTCTTTCTGGCCTGTTGACCCCACCCAAGGATACAGAGGGGGACCAGTCCTGTGCTTTACTGGATAGTGAAAACCACACTCAACCTCAACCTCAGCCTCTCGAGCTGCAGCATGTAGCCATGGCTGTCACTTCTTACTGTGTTATCTGGCACTGCTAAAAGCAGACTGACCCAAGGACCTTTGTAGTTGTCTCTCAAGTATTTTTGAGCTGCTACTGCATCACCCCTTAGCTTCTGTCACAGGTGAGACAGTTAATGATGCATTCTGGATACTGGAGTTTACTTAACTGATAAGCCTGAGCCTGTGATGCTGCTTGCTTTTTTGATACTCTCTCATGCTTGTAGCCTTCCAAATTGCATTAATTTTGTCTTAACTTCCCTTCCCATTGGAGAAATCACTGCTGGCCAAGAAAGGTTGGGCAGAAGCTCTCAGTGCTGGTCAGAAAGGTTGGGCAGAAGCTCTCAGTGCTGGTCAAGAAAGGTTGGGCAGAAGCTCTCAGTGCTGGTCAGAAAGGTTGGGCAGAAGCTCTCAGTGCTGGTCAAGAAAGGTTGGGCAGAAGCTCTCAGTGCTGGTCAGAAAGGTGGGGCAGAAGCTCTCAGTGCTGGTCAGAAAGGTTGGGCAGAAGCTCTCAGTGCTGGTCAAGAAAGGTTGGGCAGAAGCTCTCAGTGCTGGTCAGAAAGGTTGGGCAGAAGCTCTCAGTGCTGGTCAAGAAAGGTGGGGCAGAAGCTCTCAGTGCTGGTCAAGAAAGGTTGGGCAGAAGCTCTCAGTGCTGGTCAGAAAGGTGGGGCAGAAGCTCTCAGTGCTGGTCAGAAAGGTTGGGCAGAAGCTCTCAGTGCTGGTCAAGAAAGGTTGGGCAGAAGCTCTCAGTGCTGGTCAGAAAGGTGGGGCAGAAGCTCATATTGCTTTCATGCTGTGCAGCTACATGCAGTTACCAGTATTGGACATTACTGGCCTAGGTCCCCAGGCATCCCCTGGCATTTCCTTCATGCATCTCACCCACTTCCCCACTTCCCCACTTCCAGGATGTTTCCTCAAGCTAGGATATTCACCAATTTAATGCCTCAGTCATTTAACCCTCCTATTTCAGTACTCCTCTTCCTTCCAGCATTAGCAAGATGTCTACAGCATGTCTGGCATTGTGGTAGACATCCTGTTTCAGTGTACATACTCCACTTTCAAAAAGAGACTACTCTTAAAATATTTTTACTTCTTTTTCTTCTTTTCTTCTCTTTTTAATTCAGTGCTCAGCATCTTTTTATTTACAGTGACCTCTCCTCATCATTCAAATGATAACAGCTCCAAGAGGCTGTTTTGTAAGTCAGGTTATTGCAAGTTGATGACTTACACTTAGCAATAGAAATATGCCTGTTTGCAGCAATTTGGATGAAATACAAACTGTTTTAGTTTCCTGATACTGCTGTGCCACATTGGTGCCTGCTAAGGCACTTCTGTTTGGTTACTTTGTCTTGATTTTGGAATTTTCTTGTGATACCCTTACAATATTTTGGAAAAGTATTGATTTGATTGTTTTTTCACAGGATCTTTGTGAAACAGGAAAAAAGAAACAGGGCTTTTATTGTGTCATAGGAATTATGATCTACTCACTGCACATGAAACCTCTTCTTAGACTCATGTTAAGCTGATTAGGTGGAAGATACCATGAGAGGGACACAGTGTCAGTAACTCATGCTCAGTGTTGCCTGCCAAAGACAGATGATGCTTCAGTAATGCTGCCTGAAAGCACCTGAGCATGGAAGCTGAGATTGTATGAATATTATCTGCCTAGAGCTGTTCCTGGGATATGAAATGTCAGTGCTCAAACAAACCTCCTCAAGTATTAGTATTTGCACTGTGAATTTAGATTCCTGTCTCATAAGCTCGGTGCCTGCATGCCAGTTTGAGAAGCTGCTTACAGAATTTTGAGATTGTTATGGGAATGAAATCTAAATAAAATTATCTTTGGCAGAACTAAAATCCCATTTCATATGTAAATATTGAAATGCAAACTGTTGGATACTCAGTGCTATACTTCACATGATCTTAGGTGTCTTTTTGATTGCCATACACTTGCTGAATCATTATATTTACATTTCTGTTGTTATTAGTAACATTTAGAATATAATTACTTACTTAGGTGCAATTCTTCCCAGACAGTTATTATTAGTAACATTTAGAATATAATTACTTAAGTGTAATTCTTTCCAGACACCTGAACTTAATTTGGTGTCTTCTACCCAAGGCAGAACACACCTGAAGTTTGCCTGCTATGACCAGCTGAACACATAATTGGTGCAAAGAGATTATTTAAAGCCATAAATAAGATGATACTGAAAACTGGAAGAGAGGATTCTGCTTAACAGAATTTGAAGTTATGCTTTCCAGACATTATTGTGCTCATATATTCCATTTTTATACTTCTTTTCTAGGGGTGAAAGCTGGCTTAAAACGAACATACTCATCTCTTACCCAGGATCACCTGGAAGTGAGCAACATGCCACAGTGGAAACCATTGCTATATGCTGTTGCATTTCTTCACACAACTGTTCAGGTTTAAAAACATGTTTCTTTTCTTCTGTCATAAAAAACATGCTTCATTTATTAATGCACCATATTATTAAATGGAAAAAAAAAAACCCAAAAAACCCAACGACAGTTAAATGGAAATTTGGATTTGTTGGTAAATACAAATAATACAATAAAGGCAACAAACACAGATCTATTACTACAACTGTCTTGTAGCTTTGCTCATGGTGATCTTGTAGCTCCAAGAGGGATGGTATTTCAGAGGGAAAAAGGACAGTCAATCAATGGGCAGTTAGTCTGCTCTTCTGTTACAGTCCTTGGGCATGACTGTGTGAGCTGTCTTTCAACTAACTGCTTTTACTAATATTTTAAATCACAAAAGCACCTTAAAGAAATTTACAGCTTGGGCTGGAAAACCAACATCTTAAAACTGCTACTTTCACAACAAGAAGGGCTAAGAGGGTGAATAAAAATCCTACCTGCACTGAAACCTCTAGAAATAAATGAAGGTGGAAGATGATTTTGGGTCTTTCCTTTCAGGAGTTCCATTAAACAAAATGCTTTATGGACTAACCACAACTTTTCATCATTCTGTTGATAGATTTTGCTGTAAACTTAGTTTATATTTGGTGCCTTGTTGATTTAACTTTGTGGCATCCCTGCACTGATACATTGTGGTCCAATGTAAGCCTGTGGTGCTCTTGGTTTTGGCCCATTACTTCTTTCTTGGTGGAGATGAAGAATGTTTAAATACCAGATACTGCCCTAACAATTGCATAGTGTGCTAAAAATATGTGTAGTCTGTGGGAGGAATGCTGAAATTTGTCATGGTTGATGAGTGTGGACATCAATTCCTAGAACAGTAGCTTCATTTTTTAAATGAAAAAAAACCACCATAGTTCTAGACTTACAGGTTTACTGCACTTAAAATCATAGAATCA
>VWYK01070581.1:1741-13880 GCA_013399775.1 Semnornis frantzii | reverse complement strand
GCATGTACTACAAGTGAAGAAAACCAACACATTAAAGCAAAGTGTAAGGAGACAGCAGTTCTGGTGCAAATAAGGTCAAGTGTAGATGTTTGAAAATACTTTCTAAAAACAGAAAAGAAGTAGTAATACTATGTACGAAAGAAATATGTCTACTGGCTTCTCTTTCTTGTTTAGGATTACCATAGAGCTCACTCCAGATGCTAACAAACCATAGCCAGAATCAAAAGAAGGGAGAAGTAACAAAATGTGGTGATTAAGACACTCAAAATGGCCAGTCTACAGGGAAACCTCCCAAGTAAAACATCTACTGAATTATTTACTTTTTTATTTCATTAATAAATCAGAGAAGCTGAAATGGAAAACATTTAGAGCCACAGCTGTAATCAAGATAAACCAGCACCATGCCAATACAGTTCATTGAGCAGCACCAGCTCTCACTGTGGAATCACAGCATATAAACACTGGAGTAGCCATGCATCAAGACAGGCTTTGTTTTATCTGGCTGCTATTTCCAGCCAGGCCAAGATTTATCTCCAAGAACTGCACTGACACCACAACCACAATCAGGTCAGTGTATTTAACTGAGTGGGTAGTAAACAACACAGAGTCTACTTGGGTTCTGGACAGCCTCCACAGACCAAGTGGAGATGCTTAAGTGTCAAACAAAGCCACCACCATCACTCCAGGATGTGTGACAGCTTCTGTCCGTCATGGTAACAATTTCAGCAGCCTTGCCAGAAGCATGCTTCATGTTCCGAGTGGTAGTGACCAGAATGCTTAATCAGAAGTTTCCAGACAAACAATTTAACTACTTAACCACTGTACGACAGCAACTAAAACATCCTGCTCAGATGTGACATGACAGTCTTATAACTAGAAGCACAGCCAAAGAAATCTGAAATCTCTCTAAACTCTACGATGGCCAGCTGTTAACTTGGGAAGCTCCTCAGATGCATCCTTGAGTGAAAAATCCAACCAAACCAACAGGTAAGGAACTACAAAGTTTCCATCTCAATTACAATTTTATCACCTCAAGTTAATCACAGTCAAAAATATCACATGAAAACTGGACTCCAGCAGAAGACTATTCCACAGGGAGCTTCCACTTCACAGGCATACATGAATTTCTGTGAGAAGTTTTCCTACATCTGTTATCGCTTTCATAAGCATCCTGTAACTCTAAGGAGCTCACACAATCATTTGCCAGTTGAATGCTGTTTACAGTAATCTCATTGACCTTAATTGGGTTTCCAGAGCTAACATTTACACCCCAAACATAAAACAAGGCTAGTACAGCTGAGTTCAAGAGAATGGCTGTCTTACAGGAATTTCCTATCAACAACAGGTTACACATCACCTTGATTTCTCACCTTTTAACCCTCGGAGAAGATTAAAAAAAAAGCCTTTTCAATAGCTAGAGAACTGGATAGCATTCATTTTCTTTCACTTTCTAAAAGAGCCCACAGATGTTCAACATAGCTAATTTGAAAACTAGATTAATTTTGTCCTGAATTAGCAGAACGTATCCTAAAATAGGTTTTACAGTACAATATATTTAGGAGATCGTTGAATCAGAAAGACGGACCAAAAGGCCAAAAGGCACAGGATACCCTAGGCTCCCGGGCTGTATCAATAATATCTTCTGCTTCTGCAAATGAGTGAAAATTAATTGCTTGCTTGTACATTAACAAAAGCTGATGTTCTACTATGAATAAACTCAAGCCGGAATAAATTACTCCCAGTGTGACTACAAACCTAATTTCCCTATTTAGTAAGAAGGAGAAAGTGTCTTTCCCTAGAGAAAGCCTTCAAGTAGCATCTCTGACATCGGGACATGGTGTTCATATTTGAAGTACTTGAAATACATCAAATGATGTATCAAATACGGTAGCTCTTGATGAGATATTTATACAAAGATCTTAAATTGAGGGTTGGACACAGGCAAGCTACAAAGCTCTGATGCAAATTAGTTTTTATTTCCATAAACTCCATGCCCTCACAAAGCCAAAATACAAGCTTGCCCTCTGATGACACTATGTCTGACACTCAGAAAAATTCACGCCCCTCTTTCTAATTGTTGTGCTCCTTTCTCTCTCCTGCACTGATCCAGCAAATACATTTGTACATCGCAACAATAAACTTGTCTGGGGAGCTACTCCAGCTGAAGAAAATCTCTGCAATTGTAACCCGGGAACAGGTATATATTCTGGAAATGGTAGAATGAATACACTTTATTCTGGTGCCTATAATTTTGCTACCAAGCCTAGAGACATTACCTCGAGGAACACACAAGTGCCTCAGCATCTTTTACACTTCATCCAGAGTACCCCTCCACGCCCACACAATTCCACATGGAACCTCTAAAGCACACACTGACAGTGCTGACAAAGAGCCAGCACAGCTGTGCTTTCCTGTCTCCTTGGTTGAATCAGCACTCTTATGGTCCTACTGCACACCGCTTGAGCTTCCTAAAGAAACTTAACAGTATTTAAAATGTTGACAAGAAGTTTAGTGTTCCAGATGCTTAACACACAGAAAGCACAGTCCCCTATCCTCAGCTGCACTGGCAGAGTTCATGAGCTTCGATGGATCAGGTCCTGTATGGCTAAACTAGCGTGAGATGTGCTCTTGGGTGGTGTTGATCTCATCTCTCTAGTGATCAGCAATAGGACACAACGAGACAGAAGAAAGGTATCTTATTGGAATTTCAGCTCGAACACTAGGAAAAGGTTCTTCACTGAGAGGCAGTGACAGGTGCCCCACAGAAGTAGTTATGGCACCATATTTGAGCATCTGGATTATGCTCTTAATTATATGGTTTAGTTTCACAAGGAATAGGGAGTTGGATTTGATGATCCTTATGGGTCCCTTTCATCTTCAGGTATTCTAGGATTCCATGTCTTGAAAACATCTAGATCTGCACATTACTTCAGGAAAATATCCAAGAGCTATTATATAGTTATTAAAATGTTATTTTCTATGTGTGCCTTATCCAAGGATATCAAGACTATTTTGCTTAAGTAAAGCAGGTATTCTGCAGTTCAAGGGTATTTTTGTCACACTTTTTTTTTCCTCATTATTGCAGTACTGTAGAGTTTTTTTTTTCTACTTATAGTTGCCAGTCCACAGTTTTGAGGAGGTTTTTTCTTTCCCAAGTTCCCAGAAGAGAGGCACATAGTAACAACATAATTGTATCTTGTCACCTGCTGCAATGCATGCAAGCATGTAGTGAATAAAAGAAAGGAAAAAAAGAGTAAACAGTACCTATTTCCTTAGGTTTTTACTAAATAAGGAACGGTTTTATACATTTCTACACGTGCCTAGTTGATGTTAGAAATCAGGGCACTCGAGTGTCCTCCTATATATCAAAGTTCCACTGCCTCAAAGCACATATTACTGTATCCACGTAGAAATCATATTAGGGCATGTAAACATCACTGCAGACTTCCATAATCCCCAAAATATTTACCTGGCTTAGTTTTGACTCCTCCAAGTGCTCGTAGACTCCTTCCACTGAATTCTGTCATCAACCTGATATTCTTGTACTACATTTTCATAAGAATCCATTTTAAGAGAGAAACCCATTAGATGAAAAAAAAAATATTTCCTGTATGATAAGGCAGGCAATATCCTTCCAGAGTGTCGTGGTAGGTCTAGGCAGGCCAAATTGGGCTTATACCTTTCCTGGCTTGCCCAGGCATATTTTTCTGCTCTCTCTCCTGCTGTTGCGGGGAGAGCAACGGCGGGAAAAGGGACAAAGGGCTTGGCGCCACTGAGTCTGGGGTCCATTGCCTGCCCAGACCTTGTGGTAAACAAGGCACACACGGTTGCCTTGTGCAGGGCCCGTGTTCTTCCCAGAGAAGGGTAAAGCAGGACTATGGCTTCACCTAATGTGGGCAAATCTTGGCTAACTGCCATTTCATTGGCTGTCCTGTGTCCAAGGGCCCATTGGTCTCGGGTTGTATTGGATAAAAAGGAGGTCGGCAGAGAGCACGCTGCCTTTTGCCCTTTGCCATTACAAGGTGTGTCCGTGCCTGCTGCCTGTGATACCTCCACACATTTGGCCTGCACCGCCAGCGTGACACCACAAGACGTCCTACCTGTACCTGGAAGCCTTCTACCCAGACGGAAGCCCTGGAGAGAATACAGATTGTCCAGAGAGCCAGGAACAGGTCAGAGATCGTCTGCCTCCTTCCCCAGAAGCCCAGGGGAGACTCTAAAGCCGCTGACGGCTACTGACAGCAACCCTGCTACGAGCCTTGGGTACTGTCAGATATAATTCTGTGGGTAAATGCCAAAGCCTCTTGTAATTATTAATTGCCTTCTGCCCTAAGCAGAAAGTTGCTCCTTCTGTCCTATGCTTATCTAGTGAGCAAGCGGTATACTGACCGCAAAGCCTTCTCTTCCAGTTTATATCGAGTTTAATTAATGTATATATTTAATAACTATTTCCAGATTCTGTTATAACCTGTACATAGTTTCCATAATGTTGCAAAGAGCCTGTTAATATTATTATTAAATGGTGATCGGGGCGATGCGAGTTCTGAATACTTAATATTAATAAACTGTTAATATTTTTGTATGTCATCTCGCATTAATTAATTTCCCGATCCCCTTACATTGAGAAGTGTTTGGAAAGCAAGAATGCTGCAGTGGATGATGAAGAAGGCTCAAAATAAGGCTCTAACACCCTGTTCTTTGTTGGTGCAGTAGCACTGCAGTATCAGCCTAAACAGGCTTTTCCTTTCTTCCCCCAGTTTTCCTCAACTGTGTCAATCTGCAGGATGATGCAGCTCTAACAAGACTGTAGAACTGATCTGTACTAAAAGCAGCACTAGAACAACCATACATTTTAACTCGGATTGAGTTGGCCAAATAGTCACAACACCTAAGCTAGCACAGCTAAAGGTGGTTGCATGAAAAAACAAACAGCAAGAAGGAAGTTGGCATGGCTCACAGAAGAAACATTTGTGTAACTAAGAGATCTATCATCTGCATTGTCAAGCTTTGCATTACAGTTCTTGCCATTCCTCTACCATGGACTGGAACTCCAATCAAAAACTCCTCTATTACTGGGTAAAAGTACAGTAACATGAGATGGATTGAATGGGAGAGGCAACCAGGAAAAAGGCAACAAGTAACAACATAGTAATGTAGTTTAATGAACTGCTTTAGTGATGTCTCAGCTGAACATGCTTCAGTCTCCCTCCTCTGAAATTCAACTTAGGGAGTTAACTGGAATACACCATCTTCCAACTCCAAATCCATGCCTTCCATCTACAAAAAATAAGAAACTGCAGGGAATAAGGAAGCTAAAGAATTTCTCTGATCTTTTTCCTTGATGCAGGAGTGGGACACAGCCAAGATATGTCCCTTGACTTCAGCTACTGCAACATATCCTTATTCTCAGCTAAGGATGTTTTTCTATTTTTATTCAGGTTTTAAAGTTCTCATTCTGTCAAAATTAAAGAAACCAATATTTGAGGGTGGTACTGTACAGAAAAGGGAGAAGTAGGCATCTGACTGATCAACAGGTGAAAAGAGCCCTGGACAACTTATCTTTATTTGTCAAAGACTTCTGCTCGTGCTTCTCTGTGTCTCCGAATGTAAGGACAAAGCTGACAGATCAATGGCTACCTCTATCAAGTTTGTGTTTCAGATCATCTCAGAAAATCGGGAAAACACTCCAGCAAGGTAAAATGCATGGCCAGCAGTAACTTGTTTTGAGATTTGTAGTTATTTCCAGATAACTAATGTCATCTTTAGTTCTCAGCTATTGAATTTGATAATCAAGCACAAGCTTTAAGGGCCAGAAGGTTAAAAGAAAGTGTAATGGATGCAAGCTGGGCACCTCTGGGGCTGCAATGTAGATCATGGAGCAGAACTCCACCTGAATTCATCTGTAAGGGCTCACATGAGGATTCTGAATGTCCCTTTGTAAAATGCTCCAACCTCAACTTTATCCCTTCAATCTGCTCAATGCAGTGCACTCATTTCCCTATTAAATATAGTTACAACGTTACAGCAATCACATCTTCTGAAAATAGAAAGCTGATTCACTTGTAGCTGCTGATCAAGATGCAGTTGGAATGTTTGCAAATCCAGGAGACAAAGTGCACTCAAGACCAAAAGACATTCCATCTCAGCAACACCCACCTACTCGTGTGCCACACCTGAGGCTGTAAACAGGGCAGAGCATGCCCGGCATGCTCTCCACTCCCAAAGCCTGGAAATCCCTCTTTGTGAATATACATGTAGGAAACACTTAAAAACCAAGTCATACCAAAATAAATAGCGAAGATAAACAACCTTCCTTCTCTGACAAATGCATGACCAACTACACATTCGCTGTTCACACAATCATTCATAAAAGCTACTTTCTCCCCCTTTTGGAAACGAAGCACATCTTCAGTATAATACAACAGAAAAGAGGGTAAAGGGACTATGCTATTCTTTGAAATGCAAAAAAAAAATTAAATCCATTGCAGAGTAGACTCATCTCTCAAGAGGACACAGCTCTTGGAAGGACTAAATCTTTTCAGAATAAGCAGTGGTCCACTGGCAGTGGTTCTCTTCAAAGCCGAGCCTATATATATAGCTAAACTGGTGCCTTGGTAGAAGGTATTTCCAGCCAAATAGTAAGGAAATTGTACCTTTTGCCACTTATGAGACTTACAGAAAGCTAAGTTCTGTTCACTGGAGTTTAATAATGAGTTTATTGAATAAGTTGCCCCTTATGATCAAGGATTTTTGTATAAAGTACACAGCTAAAACATGTTTCTACTCTTTGAAAGTCTTTGATTTGCTTGGTTTGAAAAGGAAAAGGGCCTTTCCTCACTTTGACTGTCAAACACATACTTTCAACTGAGGAAGACAAATGTGAATTGCTTGAAACAGAATGTGTTAGTCATCACAGATCAGGAAAAAAGAAATCTACCCTTACTTTCCTTTTTTATTAAGCACACTACTCTGCTTTACCAGCAGAAATACCTCTGACTCTTATGAAGATTTCAGAAGTCTGACTTCTTTTGAATACTGGAAAGGTTCCTCAGCTATCATCTCAGCAGCTGTGCTAACCAGGAAGTAGTCCTGAAAAACCTTTTTTTAACCTTTCCTTTTAATTGCAGAGTTGTCCCAAAGATATTCAACTCTCAATATTCTTACAGAGCTTCTTGGAAACAAGCCAGAGGCCAAACCCAGCACCAGACTCCTCCTCAGTTTGTAATTCAGAAGACAGAAGCTCTATTGCAGACTATCTCCTCCATTAAAGGAAGGGGGCAGGGAATGAAAATTAAGGCATACAACTCTTAAAGGCTATTTTAAACTTAAATTATTCAGCTTGGTCAAGCAGCAGTCATTCCAAAGGAATGTAGGCTTCTACTCCAACAAGGGTTTACTGTTTCTAAAATAAATGTCAGAACATGGCAAGACAGCAGTGCTAAACCTCTTTACTACCCTGTACCTGTGCATTCAACAGGCACCCCAGTTGCACAAATTAAAGAATCACTTTCATTCAAAATAGCAAAGCGTCTCTTAAATTCATCACATTCTTCTTTTACAGGAAAGGAGAACAATACAGAAATCCTATTACTTTTTTGGGAAAAATATCCAATTAAATGTGCATATTAGTAAACTAAAAGCTAAGGAAAGTCTCATGTAACTGCTACTTGGCTGTTCTTTTTTTTTTTTATTAAAGCAGGATTGGAAAAAAGTGTCACATTTACACTTAAAACAATGACAATACAACTCTACAAATCTGTCTCAGCACTGATTTTCTTACAGGGAGTGTAAGTTTTGGATCCTTAAACCTCATAACCACAGGTATTTCTGAGCTGGAGAAACCAGAGATGTAATCTCTGCTTTTGTTTTTCAAGATTCTGCATAGTTCATTTGAAAGATAATTTAACTTCAAATACCACAAAGAACTCTGGACATTGGTCCACGTAGAGGCTTGCAAGGTTAAAGGCATACTGAGACACGGTTTATTATCCCTTGTACAAAGGAAGACAAACTATTAAATGAATGAACCACATTAAATACATCAGAACACTACAGCCAGGGTGTGAAGATGTTTCAAGTGATACTCAGAAAACCCCTTTCCCATGTAAAACAAGAATACCTATAGTATGAATTCAATACAAATTCTCCTTCGCTATTCTGTAATTCTATTAATGATAACGATTACTGTACCTGTACCTCTAACCTATACAGGTTACTCCCAAACACAGATATGAGCTTTCTAAATTGACAAAACAGATCACCAATGAACTTCGCACAGTCTGTGGTCACTGTGAGAACACCCCTGGGTCTTCTCACGTATAGCCATGATAGAATAAACAGCATGAAATACATTCAGAAGTCTTTTTATTTTTTTTTTTCTTTTTCTTTTTTTTTTTTTACATTGGTTTCTTTTGCACAAAGGGAAAAATCAATAATGGGAAGGAGGAGACAACAGGTCTCCTTAACTCTGACAACTCTCTCCCTTAAGCAGCTTGGAATTATGTCTTTGTAGTGGAATCCGAAGTAGTATGTGGAGAATACAAACGCTAGATGGAATGAGCAGATGGGAACCTGCTTCCACTAAGAAACTCCCAGAAGAGAGCAACCCCACACACCACCTACCACCATGAAAATTCTTCTCTTGGAAGATAACTGAAACACAACATTTTAAAAACATTTCATGTGTTCAGTTGAGCTTCGTTTCAGTTTAAATACCGCAACATCTCAATAGAAAGATTAAGTGTAGCAAAAGGTAAGTAAACATCCCAGAGATGAGTGAGAATGCATGTTTCAGAATAAGCAATTATTTTTAAAATAACCCCAACCTTCTTTTATTGCTTCTGCATAGACTGAAACACAGGACTGTACAAATGCAAGCAGCAGGTGAATACCAGGAGGAAAGTGAACAGACTTAATGGGAAGAGAAAGGACTCTTCCCTCAGTTTCCAAACAATACTTTCAGTAGTCATGCACACATTGTGTCTAAATATGTAATTATAAACACCTCACATTTAAACAAAAAAAAATAGTTTTTTTGCAAGCATTATAAGTGCCACCTGATGTCACCTTCATCCCTGCCATTAAGTGTCACGCAAGGTTTGCAGAATATGAAGTGGTAGAAGTCAACTGCTGCACATCAGTAGCAGTATCTACATTCATAACCCATCATTCCAAAAAATGCTTCTGAAGTTACAACATATAGGTAAAGATTCTTCTAATAAAAACTTCTTTGCAGAACTTCTTTGTTTGTTTCCAAACTTCTACTCTTGATTTTTTTGAGTATAAAGTTAAAACTAGCTAAAGATGACACAGGAATTCTAAAACCAGACTTACTCGGACATCAGTAGCATCACCATGCCGGATGTTGCTGGACCACGTTGTTGGCTCACTGCTGCCTTCGAAGTAGTGAAAAACCTTTAGGACTCGTTCCATGGCCCCTGGGGAACGCTCCATGCCAGTACTGAGGTGTGTCTTTGCACTTGAACTTGGTGTATGATTCAAGTTGGGATCAAGGTAAGCTGCTGCCATGGTTTTGCTAGATGCTAGGTATCTGTCATATTCTAGGAAAAGGAAACACGAATAACTTAATTGCAATTATACTCAAATCTTACACCAATTCATACAAAGCATTTACTGGAAATCCATAAAGACTCATTTTTAAAGGACATTTAGCTGCTTTTTTTGGACTCCTCCCTAAAATAGTCATATAGTGACAAACAGAACTCACTTCATGAATACCAGAGACACTGCAAGACCCTTGAAGCAAGAGGTCTGAATCTGAACACCACAATCACATATATTTTTATTTAGCAAGAACTCTTCCTTTAGTTTCTCAGCAACTTTACCTGGGCCCCTGTTAAAACCTGCAAGATCCAACAGTGCCCATCCCTGAATTCTGCCCAATCTGGTCTTGCAAAAAGCCTCTAAAGATCAGCGTAAGGAAATGCTGACAGCCCACTCATCAAACTAGAGGCCCTCTGCTAAGAAGCCTCACACCAACACCAGCCTCTCCTGTTTAAGGTTAAGACGCTGTTACATCACTCTGTGCTTTTTTGGGAACCAGCGCACCTTAAAACCATCTACAGTTAATTCATTATCCACTAAATAACCATTAAGAACACCACTCCACCTCCTCTCATCAGTTAATTAACAACTGGCTAAGTTTTATCATCAACTAGCCATGTTTCCAAATTATTTGCAAGTCTGATGGCAAAAGGCATAGACCATGGTATGAGTCTGCATCTCAAAGGAAAAACAAATAACCTGCCTCTTGGCTACTGCTGCAAATTAGTCAGCCACAAGCAGATGGTGTTTGAGGAATCAATGCAGCACAAGAGAAAAAGAGTAAAGAATACCTCCTCCCTTGCCTGACAGTCTCAAGCATCATTCCAGATTGTTGGCTGGAAAGAGCAAAGAACCGCAAGGCTTTACTCCAGGCCTTGGACAAGTGCACCAAGCTTTCTGTGCCTCCTCTCCCTCACAGCAAGTTGCCAGTGGGGAAGCAGTTTTGGAAATGTGATGTTATAAATAAACTAAACTTGATCTTTTTGGCATAATACTCTGAATGCCTTTCCGCTAGTAAAGCTGGCTTGAAAAAGGAGCTGGAGGAGAGCAAAAATGCTTCAGTATTGCTACTGAACACATCAGCCTTCGCCTCTTTTACTGCAAGGCAGAAGAGAAACCCACACCTCCAGATGAGCTCCCGTAACACCTCACTGAACCTTGGCATAACTTCAGCCACCAGCCTGCTACCCAGCATGGTGCTCTGCTGACCTCCCCAAGAACTGGTTCAGGAAACTACCGGGGAAAAACAAAAGTGATTTGGTTTTCAGGGTTGGTTGTTTCACACCACAGCTGTCTTAAATTCCTGCAGACATTAGACAGAGAAGCAAAAGCAGCTGGTGGGGCAGGGGCAGGAGGTGAGACAGTCTCTCCTCCAGCAGCATCTAGCCATTAGACCAGTACAGCAGTGATGTCAAACCATACTACAAGCTCAACTAACAAGAATCCAGCACCAGCAGTATCAACATTTGAAATCCTCACACTGTAGATAACATTTCCTAGAAGCTAAAACAAGACTTGAAGTCTAACACAATGACCTTAAATCTAATTCATTCATACCCAGAAGATAAAAGAGAAAAGAAACAGTCCTTCTGCACAGCATATCTTTACCTACTGAATAAGGGGCTGAATTACTCTCACGCAAAAAAATTTAAAGAACTTAAAATTGGTTCTGCTGAGTCAGACAAAATGCCTATAATGTCCTGCCCTCAGGCAGGGAAGTTTATAAAAGCAAACCTAGGAGACACTTCAACCAAACATTCCACCAGTTCCTGAGTCTTGAGGGATTTTCCCCAACTAAGCGCTAGCTTAATTTCATACCTCTGTTGCTTCAGTCTGAAAACTGAAGAAGCCAAGTACAAGCTTTTGTACTTGGATTATTGTTCTCTAGTAATCAATACGAATGAATTAAGCCAATCCTACAGTATCATTAAAACTTACCCTCACATTCACCCTACACCAAGAGATACAAGAACGCCCGCTATCCCTCAGCAACGCTGCTCTTGCTTATCCCTCACCAAAGGACTTTTGAACTTTTTCATATAAACCTTGACTTAAAAGCTGAAGCAGGTTTAGACATCTCCCTCATGGCAAACTAATATCAAGTGACCATACAGGCTCCCAATTGCAAGGCTCCTCTCCTGCAAGGTTGAAATAGCCTTTGTAAAACTCCAAAGGTCTGCAGGGTGGGAAGTTTTGTCAGGACAAATTTGTGCAAAGCCCTACGAAAGGGCAACTAAGAACAGCAAGGGCTCCAACCACAATGTCCAAGTTCCAGACGGTAGAAGTATGGACTGGGAGCAGGTAGATCTGCCTACTATAGTCAATGACCATGGTCATGCTTGCCTAAGAAATCTGAATGTGCACAACTCCATGGGTTCTGAGCGAACTGGCAGATGAAGTCGCCAAACCACTGTCCATCAGATTTGAAAGGTCATGGCAGACTGGTGAAGTTCCTCCTGACTGGAGAAGAGCAAACATAACACCCATCTTCAAGAAAGGAAAAAAGGATGACCCTGAGAACTACAGACCAGTCAGTCTCACCTCTGTGCCTGGCAAGATCATGGAGCAGATCCTG
>VWYK01070569.1:380-11091 GCA_013399775.1 Semnornis frantzii | reverse complement strand
CAGCTGGAGCAACAATTTCGAAGTATGCCTTGCTATATATTCTTATTCCCTCTACTTTTCTGTTCTAACTGCTTGATGTCTTTATTCTACATCCTTTCTCACGTCTTTTTATGATGGTCATCATAAAATACAGCTCCATTCATAAGCTTAAATGCTTCTCAGAGAAGAATAACATCAAGCAGTACAAAGAAGGATACTGTGGCATTGTCCTGGTGATGAAAAATTCTGAAATATGCATGCGAATAATCTTTCTATGAATTATTCAAGTTAAAACAAAACAAAACAAAACAAGTAAAGCTTAATATAGCTGATGTCTTTTCAGCACACAATGACACCAGTTTATGTGCCTTCAAGGAAACCTTTACTAAGTTACTTTATCCAACAACTCTCTCCCTTTTACCAGTGCTCACAGGGGGACCTTTCCAAGCGTGAAAACAGTTCAGTCAGTGCTGAGATTATCATAAACAATCTTAAAATCAATAAAAAATAAAAACAAGTTGTTGTGGCTGAGGGTTCTGCATTTTGGTGATGTGCAAAGAAAACCTCCACCCCTACTGCTGCCTGCCCTACCCTCACAGATGAGTAGTCATCCACAGCCCCTCTTTGCAGTTGGACAAACGAGAAATGTGACCGCTTACACTGAAGCAAGTCCTGTTTATACCATGCCAGATCGAGTTTCACCGAGAGTGTAAACTGTTTGACTAAAGAATGCTTAATGTCTACCTCCTTCTGTCATTTCAGAATTTTCTGTATAAACATTGAAGATTATTTAACTGGACATGAATCGAAAACATGAGAACTTGATGTTTTTTTGCTTCACAACTGGGAAATTTTGCATTTGTTATAAAAATTCATAGATTCATAGATTCTTAGCCTGGTTTGTGCTGGAAACAACTGGGAAATGTCATGTTTGTTATAAACATTCATAGACTCATATTTTCATAGAATGGGTTGGGTTGGAAGTGACCTTGAAGATCACCTATTTCCAACCCCAATGGCAGGGACACCATCCACCAGACCAGATTGCTTGAAATCTCTTCTTGAAATTATTTTAATAAGGTCTGTTGTTAATTATATATTAATTAACATTACTATAGTATTAAGGTGTCTTATTAAAATTATATCTGTTTTAATCTAAAACACACATCCACTATACAACAATTGAGGATTTATTTCACAGGTGACAAAGATGCACTGTACAGTCAAATTGTTTATGCAATATCTGGACATTTAAATCTCTCAGAAGGGAAAGTTGATTTTGGGGTATTTTTCACTAATAAAATAACCAAACACAATGATCAGACCTTCAGATTTGCAACTACTTATCTTGATAGTTTTGCTTTTTCCTTTAATGTTTTTGAAAGATAGAAGTGTAACAGAATTCGATTTAGGTCGAAAGATTGTTCTGAAGACACAGGTCTAAGATTTGAATAAATATTTATACAGGGCACAAACTGAAAAGGTTTGGGGGGTGCATGTTGGGGAGAATAGAGTTGCAGCAGGAAGCTGGAAGTAAATGCCAAAAGTGAGGAACAATAAAGTAAGCAGCAGGAGGAGTTGCATGGTGGAGCTGGTAGCATCTCTGAATAGACTATAGCCCATGGAGGAGCCATGCTAGAACAGGGGTAACAAGAAAGAAACCAGGGAATAAGAGGGTGAGAAACAAGAGTGGTAGAAAGAATCTTCTATGCACTGACCCCTACTTCCCAAAGCTCTTTTGCCTTTACACCAATGGGCCTGAGTGTACCCTGCAATGATGTCCAAGGTCTAATCAAACTTTTATATTTTATGTTAATTAACAAAACAAACAAACAAAAAAAGTTGAATTCCACAAGTCAACTCTATTCTGCCTCTGACAATGTTTCTAATTGTATATAGAGAGATATACTTCTATATATTGCTCTAGGGCTTAAAAAAATTGGCATATGAAATCATTTATAAGTTTCACTGGCAATTAATTTGATGTGGAGCTGGGAAACTCAAAGTGTTTACTATCCTGCAGTTTCTTTCCCTATGAATAAATCCGACTCCTTGGTAGTAAACAGTGACAGAATGCTAAGATATAAAGCAGAGTTCTATGAAGCATTTAGGGATGGATATTGCCCTAAGTATATAGAATCACAGAATCACAAAGTGGTAGGGGTTGGACGTGATCTCTGGGGATCACCTAGTCCAACACGCCTACAAAAGCAGGTTAGCCTAGAGCAGGTTGCACAGGAATATGTCCAGATGGGTTTTGAAAGTCTCTAGACCTTCAAAGTTTGCACAATTTTGACTGCTCAGACTTAGACATCTAACAACAGGAATTAGAAAATGATAAATCATGTGAAAGAAATTGACAAATATTTCCTAACTGAAGTGTTTCTAAATGCCTCAAAGTATCTCTGAAAAGGATAGTAAATAGGAGATACAGACGAATATTATGGCAACTGCTTAGCTACCTTGTTGGTTGCATTCTTTGGATGGATATGCTTCATTTACAAAGCCTTGGTTATGAGCTTAACCAGTACTGGAATATTGCATAATTTCTGCTTTAATATTTCCCCTGTCTCTTTCTAATCAAGGGTCTGGATTTCCCCTGTCTCTTTCTTAATCCAGGGTTCACATGAGAGAAGTAATGACTATCCCATCAGAAGTTTTGTGATAGAATTAATTGGAGGAGAAAAGGATGATTTCTAAGCCATGTTAAAATATTCTTTGAAGGTGAGCATTGAACTTACAAAAAGCTGTTCATAATCTCTGGACTTAAATAGAATATACAATTAAGTATGCAGTTTAAATATTATAAAAATATTTACATTACAAAAATAAATGTCAAAATAATTTTACTCTGTAGTTACCTCCACAACTGCTGTTGCTTAGGTTTGCTTCTCAGAATGCAGAGACCTTCAGGTTTTCTTCCTTGCATCGCCCCTTAAAACGGCTTCCTGCCACTCTCCTTGTTTCTCTTCTTTGGACGACTCTGTCTGGCAAACTGTCTATAAATGTTGTCCATAACACCCGAGGACTGTAAGAATTCGCCTTTTACCATGGGATTTGTGCCATTTCTATTATCTACACAAAATCTTGCTTAGCAGAATGCTGCCTAAAAACACATTGTTTCTGTTCTTTGTCGTGCACAACTGAAAAGTGATAGCAGAGCAGTGTATCAATTCCTAAAACACATTTGCAGAGTCACAGATCATGATGTTCCTAGTTCTGTTAAAAATCTTACCTTAAAGTCTGTCATGACTCAGCTTGTCAAACAGATGCGAAGGTTCTTATTAAAAGTTTCTTTTTCTTTATAGAGTAAATAGTTCTTGTGAAGCAATATTTCCTTGACATTCTCTTATTTCCTAGCCAAATTATGGAACTTACATTGATGACACTTTTCCACTACTGAGTTTGAATGATTGTCAAAATAAAACATTATAATAAGAGAGAGGAAGAGATAAATGCCTTATAACATAGCTAGACAAATGGAAGATTAGGAGATACAGTTTTTAATTTTCTATTCTGTTTCCAGCACACTCAGTGATATATTCAGTTGCTCTCTGAAGATTAGATACCAAGGTTATAATTATCTTAGATTAGACAGATAATACTATTTATGAAGAATTTAATCCAGTAATTCACATTGGTACATAGAAAAGATATATATCCCTTGTAGGAAGCTTTGTTAGCATCCTTTATCATGGCAAAAATTATTTATGAGGATAGGTTTTCAGATTTTTTTTCTCCCTATGTGGTATATCGAGTATTTCACATTTTCTTTTGTCTCAAAATAAAACAAATTGAAATATCAACCTTTCAACTGACTAAACAGTTCTATTTCTGGAAGTGTTGCAGTTTTTCACCAAAGTGGGGTATTTCACTCAAATTCATGACATTTTTGTATTTCGAATAGCTGTTACTTTTGTGTTGAAAAATATAGCACAGACATTTTGGTCAATTTACATTTTTGGTAGCATTTTCCCATATTCTAGTGGCAAGGAGAGAGGAGAGAAGGGTAACAGAATTTGAATTAATTTTGACCAGGATGCACATGCAGAATTATGAGTATATTTTAAAATGTAGCAATAGGGATTTTTTTTCTTTCCAGTTAGCTATTGTGATGCTACAAAAATTATTAATCCCCTGAGGCCACTTGTTTTAGATTATTTTATTTTTCATATTTGAGACACTTGCTTTCATACATCTTTTCAAGCCATCTCAGTAAGAGGTACTGGAATACACCATAGATTATATCACCAGTAGATAAATGATAATCGACAACATTCACACAAAATGGTTTTAGGAGGACTAAAACTAAACAGGTCATTTCCCAGCAGCCCTTTACATGTCTACAGCTTTATACTACATATACTGAGGACACAATGACACCAAAAGGTCCTCGGTGGGTAAAGCTAAAGTTAGGCAAATATGGGTAGAATACCGCATACAAAGACTCCAAGTACTCCACATCTGGTTCTCAAGAAACTCTCTTATTCAAAGGCAAGAAATCTGTAAATTTGCCAAACACCTATTTGTTTTATAATATTCTGGACACAATGATTAAAGTCTGATCCAAATCTGAAAGGCTTTTTAGATATTTCAGTGATCTAACCACAAAGCTAAGAACTGATGAAATTGCTATGCCTTATTATGTTTAATTTTGGTCGGTATAAATACAATACTATAGTCAAGCAGGTTTTTGAGATTAATTACCACAACTTTTGCATGAATTATTCCTTATGTATGTCTTGCTGTGTAAATTGAGACATCTTTATTTTATAGTTAAAATACCTAATAAGCTCCTACTGAAGTCAATGGAAATAAGCAACTTCCTGAAGGAGGTGCTTCAGTCTGTTCCTGACAATCTGCTCTTCTCAGGGTTTCATATTTAATGCACAGGACAGATGACCTGATTAGCCTTCATAGTCAGAATTCAAATACTATCCATCTCCTTATTTTATACCTAGATACATCATGGGGCTGAGGAATGACAAAAATATGAACTATCCAGGCCAAACAACTTCCAGTAGGAATGAAATGGGGTGCATGATGACACACCAAAGGTATAGAATCGTAGAATCGTAAGGTTGGAAGGGACCTCAAGGATCATCTAGTTCCAACCCCCTGCCATAGGCAGGGACAACTCCCACTAGTACAGGTCACTCGANTCCAGGCTGAAGAGCCCCAACTCTTGTAGCCTGTCCTCATAGGAGAGCTGCTGCAGCCCTCTGATCATCTTCATGGCCCTCCTCTGGACCCGCTCCATCAGTTCCATGTCCTTCCTGTGCTGGAGGCTCCAGAACTGTGCACAGTAATTGTAAGTTCCTCTGCTGGAGGTAGGCAGACTTGGCATCTGATTTCAGGATATAAAAGTAAATGGAAGCAACAGTGGCATAATCCTCCCTACATCCTTCCATCTTGATTGATGTATTTTACTAATTTCTTATCATAACATATCAGCTCAGAGTTTATGGTGCATAAATAACACCAGATATTATTTTTTCCTTCTTTTTTTTTTTTTTAAAATAAAGCAAATATTATTTTCGAGTTATGAAAGAACTGAGAATATCTCAATTTTTTACAGAACTAGATGAAAGACATTTGAAATATTGATCTAGCCCAATAATAATACAACATTTATCTCAGCAACCTTGAAAAACAGAATGCAAGAAATAATAGTTTTTGCAAGATACATAGAAGATAATAAAGTATCTTAACTCCTCAAGTAAAATTATTAATATATCAAGATGTATGCATATTTTATATGTGTTCAGGTATGTACAACCTGATTTTACAATAAATTATTAAAATTATTGCAAAACTTGTTATGAACGTTCAGAGTAGATCTATGAAAGAATAGTTACCGAGCAGTCAGATTTTAAAAAGAAGTGACTTCTAATGTTCTCTATTTTGCAAAACTTCCATATGCCATCATCATGACCAAATTCATCTAACCAAACTGGACTAAATCAGCAAAGAAAAGAATTTACTGAAACCCTTTGCAAGGCTCTTATAACCATGGCAAGATCATTAAAATCCACTAAATAAATGCTAAGGGAAACTTCCAAATAGATTCCAAATAAGACAGGAGATCATACTGGACAAAGAAGTGCCCATGATGAATAAAGGTTATTTATATGGGCACAGTCATTCCTATCTGCATTGCATGGTCATAAAGCTATTCTTTGTTAGGGAGGACATGGTACCTTCTAGAACTTATCCTTGTGTCATTCATTAAAAACAATCAAGAGGACCATCCAACCCTCCAGTTAGCTGTAAATATACCTACATTCCATCTGCTCCCATGATAACACTGCCTAAGCAGAGGGCCCTTTCTATGCATTCCACAAACAGGTGGGATCTGCAGCCTCACTCAGAATAATAAGGTGTACAAGGAAATGGCAATATTAGCATCAAGTACTGGAAAGGTGAGCACAGGGTGTTGATTGCATTCTCTATCCTGGTTCTTTCAGGTCTTTCCTTAAATTGCCTGTCCCAGTGATTCTTCTTAAATATTCTAATATATTTTCATATTAAAGCAGTCAGCAATGTGCACTCACATCCCAGAAAGCCAATCGCATCCTGGAATGCAGCGAAATGGGCAGCAGGGAAATATTTCCCTCTACTCCACTCTCACAAGACCTCACCTGCATCTAGCCTCAGCAATCACAGCAATCACACACTTACAAGATTAACCTGTTGAATAATGAAGGTGGCCAGAGGGCTGAAGTACCTGTCTTAGGAAGACAGACTGAGAGAGTTGCCATTGTTCAGAGTGGAGAAGAGAGGGTTCCAGGGGAACCTTCCAGAGCTTTCCAATACTTAAGGAGGTCCTACAAGAAAGATGGAGATGGACTTTTTATCAAGGAATGTGATGATAGGACAAGGAGTAATGGCTTAAAACTGAAAGAGGGTAGATTCAGATTAGATGCAAGGAAGAAGGTCTTCACTGTGGGAGTGGTGAGGCACTGGGATAGATTGCTCAGAGATGTGGATACCCCGTTCTTGGAAGGTGTGATGGTTTGGGAGTTCCCCGCCCCCCCACACATTAAAATGACCCAGACTAGACTTCAGCCGGAGCTGGAACTTAAGAGATGAAGCTGTATTTACAACTCAGCACAATATACAAGCAAATATATACAGTATATACAGGAATATTTATAGAAATATACAAGTTTAAGGTAATACAGACACACAACACCCCTCCCAGAAATCAGAGACCCCAGGAGGGGCTCCCAACCACCCTTCCATCTTCTCCCCAGTCCCACACACCTTACCCCAAGGTTTGGCTTACGGGCAAGGAGGATTGGCTGGGGAGGATTAGAAGAAAAGTGGTTAGTGAAGTTATTCAGCAGAGAGGAGAAGCCAGAGATGCTAGAGAGCCCCAGAAACCGCTTGCCCCGTGAAGCTGCTAGCCCAAGACCCAAGTGCCTCGTGACCCAGACTGCCCGCTCGAGACACTCTCTTATCTTTTTGTAAACACCTCGGCAAGCCTATGAGTGAAGTAGACATCACCGTTGTTTTCCTTTACAGTCTATAGTATAATTTTCTCTATTAAAATATTCCAATTAGCTCAAACCAGCACAGAAGGATTAAAGACTAGGTTGGAATGGGCTTTGAATTTCCAGGAGTATCATCTCCATGATCTAGCTGGGCAGAGGGGTGAGACTGACTGGCTTGCAATTCCTTAGGTTTTTTGGGTTTTGTTTTTTTTTTTTTCTTTTCAAAAACAGGTTATTTTTACCCTTTCACAGTCAGTGGGAACTTCGCTGGATTGCCACAATGTTTCAAATATGATGGATAGTGGCTTAACTATTTCATCTACCAGTTCAGGATCCCTGTGGACATAGTCATTTAAATAAGAAAAATTGGATGAACAAAATCATTCCTTATTTGTGAGTGTGCAAAAACGTAGTTACAAACAAGATACATATTTGCATTGAATATCTCAAGTTTTCAACTCTGTCCTAGAGTGTGATTGTTTGAATTCCAACATCAGTAAATGGATATTACCTACATTTTTTTAATATTAAATTTATGCTTCTTTTAAAAGGCTTCTACATATACTCACAGTTCATTGGATTGTTGATGAGTGTGAACGCCAGAGGAGAAAATTATTAACATGTTAGTTTTCCCACTTTAATTTCCCAGACCCATGTGGTTAAGTCCCTTGAGTGAAATAAACATGGTGATGGAGGGAATAGATAAAATTGCCAACCTTTTTCTCTGTTAATTCTCTATAATCTTGAACTCCAGCAGCTTTCTATTTCTCAACCAAAAGTTTACACCAGATGATTTACAATTTATCTAAACATACTGAGCGATACCAATGATTTATTTGTAATATACAGATTGTGTATTGTCATTCTCTGATTCTAACAGATTGAGCCATCAAAGCAGGGCTGATGTATGTCTGCCATAAACCAGACAGTTTTATTGCATCAGAGATTCAGCTCTGCAGCTGTGTTTAGAGGCAATTCTGTTCAAAATGTGTCTATAACTCTCAAAGCCAACACCAGCATATTTGTTTACTTTCTTGCTCAGTTTGCCAACCAAAAGCTATTTAGACCAAATTACACCTATACTTGGCCCTGGGATCTGCCAAGTAAGGAGTTTGGATCTTTCTGCATGAGACACACGCATAACAGTAAATTAGCTTTAAAAATTTAGTTCATTAAATAATCATTTCAGAATTATTTCTCACTCTAGAATTTGTGATATGATGAATTTATGTTATCTGTTCTGGCTCAGTCATTTTACCCAGAGACATCTGAACTGGCTGGAAATCTCTGCTGGAGAATATGTGGTCTTCAAGGTGTGATTTTCATACTCCCCACAATTCCAGGAGTGTAACAAAAAGCTCCAAATGTGCTGGTGTTTTG
Organism: Semnornis frantzii; assembly: GCA_013399775.1. Classification (NCBI taxonomy): domain Eukaryota; kingdom Metazoa; phylum Chordata; class Aves; order Piciformes; family Ramphastidae; genus Semnornis; species Semnornis frantzii. Next base: position 2,236 of record VWYK01070569.1, on the reverse strand, counting down.
CAGTTATTGAAAACTGTCAAGAAGGATCACCTGGCTTGTTATTCACTCTAACATCAAATATGAGGAAAATGGAAAAAAAACATTAAGTCTGTGGACAATAAAATATTGGTAGCCGGCAGGATTGTATAGAAACTACGGTGTCAAAGAGACTCATTTTCACATTATTTTACTAGTTTTCTGAAGAGAGGAGCATATAGGTTAGCATCTGCGATAGGATCAGGATTACAACTTTGAAGTAAATCAGCGCTCAGCCTCATCCTGTGGTTTTCATTTTCCAGCAGTTCATAAAATGGGTTCCTTCTGGACTGATAAAACTAGAAGATGCCTAGGACTGGTTCCTACTGTGCACATACCACACCCACAGAAACCTCCCATGTCCATGTTCCAGCAAGCATTAAAACTTGCCTTAAGTAAAGCCACTGAAATGCATGTAGTGTAGGTGTCAGATCCCCAGAGTTATAACCTCTACACATTCTTTTTGCAGCATGCTGCTTGTGAAGAAGTAAAAGGTAACAAAAAAAATTATTTCCAAAAGAGCAACACTTCTTGGTATTGAGTTTTTGATGGGATGATTCATCAGCAACTGCATGAACATGAATCAGTGCTTCGCATGAGCTAAATTCTCAGTGAACATATGAAAAAAAAATTAATAAATTCCCCAAAAGAAGTTATTAATTAAAAATAAAAATTACAAAATAAAAATATTTTCTTTGGGATCCTAGAGAGACTTTTTCTGACTGGAGGTGTGTTCCTTACGTTTCCCATATAATCAGAAAGCCATAGATCAGAAATCTAAAGAAGGCTTCAAAAAGACTAAAATACTGGGAAAAAACCAAACAGCCAGACAGAGAGCTGTCTGGATTATTTGGTAAACTGGGTCTAGTAAACCAAAATGCATTTTCATGTGTGCAGATTGAAGATCATGTGTGTTAGGAAAACATGAGGCTATATCCAGTGAATGCAGTACTGTATCCTAAAAAGGAGTGACTCTGGAGTGTTGAAGGTGACTGTTTGAGCTTTCATAGATGGTTGCAGGTATTAGTAGGAATGGTGAGATGATACTACTCACAGACACAGATGAAATGCTAGTATTTACCACAATGCAAATAAACAGGGAACTATTAGGTGCAATACCAATGTATAGTATTGATTTCTATTTTCTCCATTGCCCTTATTGTCATAATGATGATAGCAAATACAAGAGTGACTAATGATTTCTGAGACAGTCTACTTCTGAAAGACTTGACCCAAATGAAAACTAGCCAGAAAAAGTGTTACTGATTTTGTTACCGTTTGTCACTTTCATTCGAAAAATACTTTCCTAAATTTTCACAAAACCATTATCTGGTCTATGATAGTCCTATTGTATATTCCAAATAATTTCCATCAAATGTAGAAGAAAGAACAGTAGCTATAATTTCATTCTTTCTTTCAGAGTTTGTAAGTAATCATAACTATTGTAAGATCTGCAGAATTACACACACCACACACACACACACACACGCACACACACGCACACACACGTTGTTATGGGAATAGCCTGGGGACTTCAGAATGCCAAACTTGTTGCAGTCACCTTCTCATTTATCTTGCAGTTCACAATCAATTTCTTCAGCAGTTGATACGATGATGATCTTTATTTTCTAATATTAGGAGTTGTAACTAGATTAACAGCAGGCTATAAATCAAACACAGTTTGAGGCAGAGCAGAGTATCATACAATGAAATCAAAGACATTACCTTTTAAGCTAGTGCAAGTTTCACAAACATGCATGTGTTCTTTCAGGCATTAGCAAAGAATTCTTTGTCTATTTTTTAAAAAGTGACGGTCATCAGCACTCACCAGTGATGACTCT
>VWYK01070547.1:25888-36217 GCA_013399775.1 Semnornis frantzii | reverse complement strand
TCAGTCCTTAACTTCCAGCTGGCTGAGTTCTAGTCTGGGTCATTTTACAAGTGTGTGGGGGGGGGCAGGGAACTCCCAAACCGTCACAGTGGCACAGCTAAGGGAAGCATGTTAAGGAGAACATGACTCTGTATAATGGGCTTTCAGTGCAGAAGAAAGCCATGACTGTATTCAAAACAGAGATCTTTCCTGTTTCCTTAACCCATTCAGCCTGTAGGTTACAAGATACAATGGAAAATAAAACCCACTAGGAATCCTATATAGATTTTGGAGGAGTTACATCTGCCCTTGACTTATAACATTAACCAAAGACTAACAGACATTATGAATTTACACTGAGTAGCTCAGTCTCTTCTCAGTCTCTTAACACAGAGTAACTCTTAATGCCACTTTAAAGAAGCTTTTGTTTTTCTTCCTTGAAGGGTGTAAAAAGAGAGGGAGAGTGCTACTCTTCTCTTTTACTTGTTTACGACAGATTAGTCAGATTTTGTCTAGCAGGATTAGCCATAACCATGTACTATCAGAAGTATGATGATATAGAAAGGATCACAACCCCTGGTACCTCAACAGCTTTTAAAAGTATTCAGAGTACTTATGTTCTGGTTTATTGAACTGCAGTGTTAGGGGTTCCTTTGTTAAGAGTATAAAATTTTCACTCTTGACAAAAGGCTGAGAAGCGACATCTTCCACACCATTATTTGGGAACCCCACATCTAAAGATCGAAGAATCCTACAGAATACAATACTGTTTATACTTCCTGGGGCATTTCCCTTTCCTGCTTTTAAGGAAGGGCTGCATGGGTCACCACAGGCCACCTCAGCAACTCTTTCTGGAGCATGTAAAATGAAGCAGCAAGCCACATTGACACTAAACTTACTACCTGGCTGTTAAATTACTAAAGCATTCAGAGGAGCTGCCGTAGCTGTGGTGGTCTAAGGCCACAAGAAACATTAGAGGTTATGAAAGATGAAACATTGTTCTGGAGGCTTAAAAAAATTAAAGCTGACAGGAGGAGGGCTGTGTGCTTGACAGTTTTGTTTTTTCTTTGAACTCTATTACTTGCTGTAATGAGATTAATTTCCCAATAAATCTTGCATTTCTAAAGCATTCATGTAAATAAATATATGTTTACCAGGAAATTCTTCTGTGTGCTTTTGTTTAATTTTATGAGCTTCATCATAGTAGGGCTGCTTCTGCTCTTCAGTCAGTTTGCTCCACTCCAGTCCCAGCTGAACACTAATTTCTGCATTATTGGCAGTTGGGTTAGCTCTTGCTAGGGCAGGCCGATGAATCCTTGCCCACACCATAAATGCGTTCATGGGACGCTTTATGTGGCCACTTTTGTCCTTGCCAAATGGAGCATCTGGCATTCCTGTGCAACAGAACCAGTAAAGACCATCATCTTCCAGGCAATAGATGCAGCACAGGGTACATTCAACAGTACATCAAGAGGGTATTTGGCAACAGTCAAAAGAAATCACTACAGCTTTGGAACACACAAAACTCAGTGCCCATTTGGAAAGCAGCTCTTAGAAAAATACCCAAGGGCAAGAGAGCACTACAGAATTACAGCATGTTAGGGGTTGGAAGGGACCTCCAAGATCATCTAGTCCAACCTGCCTGCCAGAGCAGGATTGCCTGGAGATCACACTGGAATGCATCCAGGCAGGTTTTGAATGTCTCCAGAGAAGGAGACTCTACAACCACTCCCAGCAACCTGTTCCAATGTTCTGTCACCCTCACAGTGAAAAATTTTGTCCTCATGTTTACATTGAACTTCCTATGCTCCACTGACCTTCACTGAACCAAGGCCTAATGAATCATATACCTGCCCTGTTACATACTATTAAAAAAGCCCCAAACCAATAAAGCCAAACACAAAGCATATGGCTCTGCTAAAACACTAGTTTGGATTTCATATGTCTAGATTGTTTTCTTATGACTTTAGAAACTTAAACATTTCTCAGCTAAACATTGTACAGCATAGTTTATGTCACTGCAAATTTGTCATCATCACCAGAACCATGGACCCAGAACCCCAAGGATTCAGGGACCAGATCTAATGGCTGTGTGGCAGTTCAGTCCCACACCTGTGCAGCTGCTGCCTTCTCAACTGAGGTAGCGGTTGTGTTGAATTTCTAGAGGGTTTGTGTTTGCTTTTTTTCCTCTTTTCTCAGTTATGGACACATTTTCCTGGAGCAAGCTGTGTATGCAAATGATTGTTACATGACACAGCTTTGGCTCTTTGCAAACACAGACTTCATTCTAACTGAGCTTAGTGGCAGGATGAAGGCACAACCCCTCACAACTGATCCCTGAGCAAGGAATTTCCTCTCTGAAAAAGATTTAGAAATTGACCTTATCAATAAAGTCTTGTAGCCTTTCAGACCTCATTTTAAGTCATTAATTTTGAAAGCTCAGGTTATCTTTCCCAAAAAAAGCTTTTAATCTAGATGTTTCGAAGTGTCCTACATTTAACATGTCCGAATGTTCTGAGATGTGTATGGAGGCCCCACAGCAGATTCCTGACCTTGAACTTGCAGTCATGACTCAGTGCATCTCTGAATACTGTTAATATGAGTTTAATGTAGTCAGAGAGCAAGTGGACAAAACTGCATCCATTTTAACAAACCACTGAGAATTCTTTGCTCCCAACCTGTTTATGTGTTATGCTGATGAGGAAAATTGCCAAAGAAGTGGTTCTCTAACATCACCCTTCCATTTCTGTTCTCCTATCTGGTAACCTATCAGCTGAGTGCCTCCTTCCTGAACCCTAGCAAGTTCCTGCAGCAGAATACCTGAATCAGAGGGCAGTACTGTGAGGGGCACATTTCTAGCTTCAATCTTTACTGGCTGTATTTGAAGCGGCACTTGTTTCTCTGGCACTTGAGTCACACGGATCAGCTCTGGTGGCACAGGGCCTTGGCTCTGTATGCGGGTCCCAGGACGCAAGGGCTGAAGCACAACTGGCATCTTCTGATCTTCAGGGAGGATGTCAAACCCCTCATGCTGCTGCACTCTGATGGCATCAGTGCTGGCAGGCCCACACAGGGAGGCAGCCGGGGCATCCTCCTTTTCTTTCTCCACCTTCCAGAATTCAGAAGCCACCTCAGGAGGTTCCACTTTGATAGCGCTCCAGGGTTTCTTCCCCTTTTCCCACTCTTCCAACACCTTCGTCTCGTTCTGGCTTTCTCCACCGCCCCATTTGTGGTCTCCTTCTCTTTTGATGGTGCCGTTGATCTCCTCTTTAACCGTTCCCGGAGCTGGGTAGCACCCGAACTGGGCGCCTGACTGTCTCCTGGCCGGGGCGTCTCCCGGGTCCGGTTCGGTCTCCTCGGTTTTGATTAAAGGGACCGTGGCCTCCTCCTTCGGGGCGGACGGCGGCGCAGGCCGGCGGCGGGATAGCGGGGATGGTTTTGGGGGAGCCCTGGATCGCACCCTCAACACCCGCTCCATCCCACCGCGGCCGGTTGCCGCTTGCGGGCGTTAGGCCAACGCTCGCCGCGCCCTCGTGCAGCCGCCCGCCAACGGCCGCGAACCGATGGCGCCTCGCGCCCCGGCGGCACAGCGAGGCCGCCATACCGACAACTGGCAGAGCGGCCGTGTGCCGGCAACGAGCAACAGGGCTCGCTCAAACCATAGAGATGTCCGCCAAGGCGCCCAGGAGGGCTCACCACTTCCGCTTCCGCCCTGGCCATGCTGGGCCGTTGGCGGGCGGCGTCGGCCGTTTCTGCGGGAAGCGGGTGGTGGGCGGCCTGTGTGTGCGGCCGCCGTCTCCTCTTCTCCATGGCGAAAAGTAAGTTCGAGTATGTGCGGGAGTTCGAGGCGGATGACACCTGTCTGCCCAACTGCTGGATCGTGGTCCGGCTGGACGGCCGCAACTTCCACAGGTGAAGGCCGGGCGGGTAGCCAATGGCAGGGGCCCTCACAGCGATGTGGTTGCTGTGGCGACGCCTCGGCGAGCGGGAGGACGGGCTGGGTGCGGCGGGACGGGCTGGATCCGGGAAGGACCACGGGCTAGGGTACTGCGGGGCTCGGGCCGAAGGACGGGGCCTCGGTTGCATCTGGTCTTGGGTGGGAGTTTCAGCGGCCTAATGGCGCAGAGGGTTCGAGCTCCGAGCGATGTCGTGGGAAGAGGGATCCAGGCTGGTGTCGTGCAATTGGTTTTGGCTGTTCCCTGCCCGGCCTGTGCGAATTCAGCAGGTGCACTGGTTACAAATCCTCTCTAACCTAAACATTCTCCCTAACCCTCGTGAATCCTTCACTCGGCCTCTCCAAAGCGCGGAGTTACTTGTGGGTGTTTGTCTTTAAAGAGCCACGGGCAGCTTCAGAACCGTATGTGTGTTGTAGGTGTAGGTGTACAATCGTGTAGGTGTGCTGGGGGGGGGAGACAGCAGCTGGTGTACAGGGATATTTATTTGCGCTTGGAATCAGTATGTGGCATTCACCATCCTTTAGGATAAATAAGAATATAGTTTTCTCGAGTGGTCAGTGATACATTCTTGCTGGAGATGCTGATCTCTTGTTCTGATAAAAGCTTTCAAGTTTTGACGATTTCATTGATAATGTTGCCCTTACTGGTCTGAGAATACAATGCACCCCTGAAGAAAATGAGTTTACAAAAAGTAGTATTTGTCATGTTTTTCCAAGTAAAATAAGAAAACCAGTCATTTTCCAGGACTGGTTAGTGTGAGATACAGATAAGAAGGAGAATGAATTATCCAGAGTACAAAAATCTTTTTTGTTACTGCCTTTCATACCTGGAGGGACTTATGTGTCAGTATTGTGTCTGTGTTAGGATGCTGGAAATCAATATTCATAAAAAGCTAATGTGAGGAAAATGAATGGACTTGCATTTTCAGTAGCTTTTAAAAGGGATTCTTATTCAACCATTTTTGTTTTAAAGGTTTTCTGAGCAGCATGAGTTCAAAAAACCAAATGATGACCGTGCGCTTCAGCTGATGACCCGGTGTGCCCAGACAGTAATGCAAGAATTGGAGGATATTGCTATTGCTTATGGGCAGAGTGATGAATATAGTTTTGTTTTCAAAAAGAAGAGTCGATGGTTTAAAAGAAGAGCAAGGTAACAGCTGCTTCAATATGGAATTGAGCTTGTTTTTAACATCTCTTTCAAAACAGTTCTTTAGATTTGCCTTTATTTTGCACACAGAAGTTAGAAGTAGTGCTGTATTTGGGTGTATGCATAGCAGTTGTTTCAGGTTCTTCATATGAACTTCTTGCCTGTGATCTTGCAGGAAACTATGTTCAGTGGGGCAGAGAGTTTTTTAAAGTTTTGATGAAGCAAACATTGTTTTAACAAGATGTTACCATACCCAAACTCTTTTACTGGATTCTCAGTACTTTCTGTTCTTCAAAGACTCCATGCTGTTGCCGATCTGTTATTTAAGAAATGCTTCTCCCCACTAGACTTACTCTTACTAGTAACTCAGATAATCACAGATATATAATAATACATATTTCTTTCTTTTTCCTTTTGTTTTGTGTTTGCAAGTAAGTTCATAACCCATGTGGTCTCCCAGTTTGCCTCAAGTTACGTTTTTTATTGGAAGGATTACTTCAAGGACCAGCAGCTTCTGTACCCACCAGGATTTGATGGACGAATTGTGTTGTATCCCAGCAACCAAAATTTAAAGGACTACCTGAGCTGGAGACAAGCAGATTGTAAGCATGTCTTAAACATGGAGATTTGTGCAGTTGAGTTTTCTTCTTCTCCAAATAGAACTGCCTTTAGTGCCAGTGTATTTGCATATAGGTATCAGTGAAAGAACAGCAGATTGGGTTGACTGATGGTGTTAAGTACATAATATTTCAGTTACATTGGGCTTTGTATGAACACAGAAATACTGCCTGAAATTCTATGGGCTGCAATTATATTTGTTGCATTCTGGGAGTGTGTTCAGTACAGAAAATATTAGAATTATAAATAAACCGAATTTATTATTTTCCATGTTCCACATTTGTTTAGCCAAAGTAATAATCTTTAATGAAGAGATGTGAATGTGAACATTCACACCATGAAGCAATCAAAAGTGCTGTATCTTCCATGCTAGAACAGGCCATTGGATTTACTTTATAAGCTTTGGTTAGTACCTAGTCCCTGTTGCTTGAATGAAGATAATTTATTTTACATGTAAATGCCCTTCACCCTCTGCACTCCCTTTTCAGAGTTAGAATTAAATGTATCTTGTAGTCATTCTTGCCATAAGGCAGTACCTTAAAAATTTATCAGAAAGGTTGTGTCTTCTCTAACAACTGATACTATTAGCTCCTCTTTATTCCTGGCTGTTTCTTCGATACAGTTCTGGAAATAGAGCTGTTTTTTACTAAGTAGCATCTCTACTAAATACTCTTTTATTTTTGTTTTGTTTTCTGAAGGTCATATTAATAACCTTTATAATACAGTATTTTGGATGCTTGTACAGCGAAGTGGCTTGACACCAGTGCAAGCACAGGATAGGCTCCAGGTAAGAGTCTCTTGAGGTCTTGTTTTTTTTCTAGGTACAAAGAAAATAGTTAAGATTTGCAAAGTGTACTCTTGCTTGCCCAGCACCACTGTCTGGCTTTTCTGTTCCTATTGTAATAATTCTGTGGCTGTAGACTCAACAACTTCTTGAATTGTATGTGTGTGGATATGATTAGCAAATAGTATATTTCTGGTTAAAGATTAGTATAATTTTAATTTCTTAAGCGAGTTCAGAAATCTCAGGAACACTAGGCAATAGGTACAATAGCAGGATTCAGCTGCTATTTATTCCTAGTCTCATCTGTAGTATTTTGTCTTCTTATACAGACTTAAGCAGATTATTTCTGTTTTCTCCTTGAGTCTGTTGAATTTCTTCTATTTGTCTTGAAAATGCAATAAAAAGCCCCTCTGCTTCCAGTATCCTCGTTTGGCATTTGGAAATAGTTCCTCTGTTGGGAGAGGTAATTAAGCCTTGTAATTTAAAGGTGAAAAACCTGTATTAATGTCAATATTCACCCATCTTATGGAATCATAGAATCCTAGAATGGTAAGGTTGGAAGAGACCTCAAAGATCATATAGTTGCAACCCCCTGCTATAGGCAGGGACACCTCCCACTAGTACAGGTATCTTCTACCATAGTGATTTGGTTTGTTCATTTTCTTTATTTTTAATTTCCTCTCACAGGGCACTTTGGCTGGAGATAAGAATGAAATCTTATTTTCTGAATTCAACATCAACTACAACAATGAGCCTTTGATGTACAGAAAAGGAACTGTCTTAATATGGCAGAAGGTAAAAAAATATATTACTACTTGCTTCATGCTTATGTTTTAAATAGTTGCCCTGTGGTTTTACAAGCTACACAAGTCTATGTATAAATGTATTTAAAAATTAACCATAGTTGCCATAGAATAATGTGTAAGATGACTAATTGTTTTGGAGGTGTTTTTCAGATGTCTGTATCTATGAGCACAGTATAAAGACTAATCTCTGATGTCTGTCTTAGATATAAACTAGGACTGTTGAGACAAAATGTTTATCAACAGATGCCAATGTATATGTAAAATTTTGTGGATTTTGCTAGACAAATCTCCTGTATATAATGAATCATAGAGTTGGCTTCTTAGTGTTACCAGCTTTGAAAATTAAGGAAGTATTCTGCTTCCTGAAAAATTACATTTTAATGACTGTTGTCACTTTGCTATATCGAGGTCTGTGCCAGGCCCTTCACAGAATTAGATCCCAAGTATTTCCACTGCAAAGGAATTACTAACTTCTGTTTAGCAAAGCAGTTCAGCTCATAGTATGCTTTTGTACTTCTGTAAAGGAGTATGGTAAGGATTGCAGCAGTTGGTGGGGAATTCCTTTCTATGGTAACTTGGAAATGTTCATCATGCTAGGATTACATCATTGATACAGAATTAGTGAAAGAAATTCCTGTCCTGTATTTTGTATGAGATCAAACCCCAGAAAATCATAAATGTTTATGGCCTTAGTGTCCTTCTGTACTAGGACATCCTAACTAGAAATATCATAGAATGGCTTAGGTTGGAAGGGACCTCAGAGATCATCTACTCCAATCCCCCTGCCACAGGCAGGGATGTCTCTCAACTAGACTTGGTTGCCCAAGGCTTCATCCAGTCTGGCATAAACACCTCCAGGGAGGGGGCATCCACAACCACTCTGGGCAGCCTATTGCAGAGTCTCATCACCCTCATACTTCATATATGTGGTTTGTGTTATCAGGATCCCTGAAAATATATTCCACTTGTACCTTGCACTTTGCGGTTGGTTGGTTGTTTTTTTGTTAATTGCAGACATTTCTGAGGTTTCCCATTTGCTTTATATAGCTCCAGATTAAATATTGTACTTTATTCAAGACCAGTTATGTAAACTTGCAATCAATTATGTGAATTTGCAGGTAATTTCGTCAAGCCGTGTAATGATGTCACACGGTTTCAACTGTTAGTCTTTCGATTTGAGAACTGACTCTCTTTCAAAAGGTGCAGGGTTCAAATTCTACATGTAGGATTGGTAGTTGCTTTTGTTGTAGCTTTGCTTCTTGGTTAATTAATGAATGCCCTCTGGAGTCTTGCATGTCTGTTAATGTGTCAACTGTATTTTCAGATTAATGAAGTTGTTACTAAGAAAATAAAACTGCCAGAGGAAGCAGAAGAGAAGGAAGTCGAAGTGACCCGAACTAAGACTAAAGTTGTTCCTCTGCACTGTGACATTATTGGGGACCAGTTCTGGGAGGAATATCCTGAGATTCTGGCTGAGGATAGCTGATACCTCTAGTGAGCATTAACTGGTAGTTTACATTTTGTTCTGCATGGGTTGTTGACAAGTGAGGAGGTGGCTGACAGGGTTAACTCATAACTTTCTGCAACAGCTACGCTGGTTTTAGCACTGTTGTTGCCTGAAAAAAAGACACGGGTATGTTATCTGGCACACAAGGATATTCCCATATGGAAAATCTATAATCATATAATCTTCTGAATGTTAAGAACTTCTTATAAATTAAGACTGCTCTTTCCTTGTACTTACATACTTGTAGAAAAAGCATACATAATTTTTGTGCATTTCTATAGCATTTAAACCATCAGGTGTTCTACTGAACTGCCTAACTATAAACAGGCTTGCATCATTGAGCAGTTAAAAGCAGAGGAGAAAATAATTCTTGACTTTTGTTTCAAGTGAGGTGGACCAGAATACTGCAATTGATATTTAGTGTTAAATCTCAAGGCCAGTGTGTTTACTGATAAACTGTTCAACTGCCTGAGGTCTCTGATTCTCACAGTAAGGAAATGAGGTAGCCCAGCAGTGACTGATTTTCAAAGCTTTTGTCAAATGTACAGGGGTTTTATACTTTTTAAAATTAATAAAATAACAATAATTTATTCCCTGCTTTGTTTATTATTTGGCTTTTCTCATTCCTGGGACTTTTACTAGTAATTGGTTAAAATCCCAAGCAGTGAAGTTAATCGTAAAGCTACAGTACAGACATGAATTTTGTTAGGACATGGGTAGACACCATGGTGTCATCTTCTGTAGGCTGGGAATTTATCCATCTCCTACTGTGCAGTAGAATGTAAGGTTGCAATGCTGGGGAAATAACCTATTTCAGTATAGAAATACAACTATTGTGGTATAATGGGTATTTGTAAGGATATTATTACTCCTTTTAACCATAGTGGTTTCAAAACCATGGTGCTGGAACAGTAATCTGGCAAGCTGTTGCTAAGGGAGAGATACTCAGCAGCTGGGATTGGCCATAAAAATGGAAAGAAAGAATGTGACTGAATGTGACTGACAAGTTTCTGAAGAAGTGCATTGCCTTGATTTCCCGTGAATTTGTGTAGCAATCTCTCTCTGTTCCTTTTCTTCCCACAAGAAGAAGTTACATGTTAAGAAAATGTACATTTCAGAGTTTTTTGTGGTTTTTTTTTTAATCACTAAAGAGGCAGTGATGTAATTGACTACAATTTCTTTTTGAGATTAAACAGTGTGTCTGTTCAGAACAGCACAGGGCTTCTCCTTTACTGCTATGTACTAACACCTGCAGTTGAGAACATGGAATGAGAGCATGCCTTTCATTTTTAGTCTGTAGGATGGGCTGTGTAATTCCCAGAAACAGGAGGTGAGGGTTAGAGCATGATTCTGAATGAATTATTGCACCATCAAGAGCTTTCTATCTGTCTGTCTGGGTATTTTGTCTTGTAACACAAATGTCATTTAGGTAACTTTGAAGTGCTATGTTACTGTCTGGTGTTGGACTTTGGGCATTATATATTAAAGCAACTGTTCACAGAGTTGGTAATGTTTGGATTTTGCAGCCTGACT
>VWYK01070547.1:0-24621 GCA_013399775.1 Semnornis frantzii | reverse complement strand
GGAGGGGAGGTGGGGAGAGGCGGCAGGCCGAGGGGTGCTGGGGTGGGTCAGGGGAGTGAGGTGGGGATCGGACTATGGGTTGCGGAAAGAGGAATGGCGGAAGCTGTGAGGGCGTGGGCTGGGCCCGCAACCGGTGCGGGGGCTGAGTTGAGGTCGAGGGATGCAGGCTGGGCCCGGGCGTGGAGTCGAGATGGAGTTTGGGGGACTTTGGAGGAAGTGGTTGGGTGACAATGGGGTGTGGGTGACTCAGAGGGGATTGATAGACTTTGAGCGGAAGATGACACTTGCGTGAGAGGTGTAAGACTGAATATTGTGTGTAGAAAAGAGAAATGGTGTTTCACGGAACCTGCTTACTCAGAGGATACACCTCTGAAAGTTAGCTATAATGGTGGCCTGGCAAATAAATAACAGCATGTATCGAATATCCAGAAGTGTAGGGCTGGGTGCATGGACTTTGAAGACAGACAACTGACTTAGGAAGTGCTATTCATCAGTCTGGAGAGTTTTAAGAATAATTTATAGCCAAAACTGTGTGCTTTGCTAGTAAGCAGGAGGCCTGTCTGCACTGCAGGTGGGCCAGCATTTGAAACTTGGATTCTAGGATGGTAGCTGCCTCTGGAAGTAACTGTGATATGTGGTTTGCTGTGTCCTGCAGTCTGATGTAGTGATGGTGTCTTCTGTGATTCCCGTGATGGACCTGTGAATCCAGAATATAAGTTTCTCATCAGTTTGGTTGAAGGAAGCACAGAGAGTCATGAAAGGACTCCCATAAGAAAAGCCGGGGGGTATTGAGACTCCTTATGTTCTATGTGACAGCAATTTTCTCCAGCCATCCACCTGGAGAGGGCTGACAAGAAGATAGTGGATCTCAAAAAATAAATGTGATTAGGTTACTTCAAAGGAAACTGCTTAGGTTAATTCGAAGGAAACTGCTTTAGACTTCCCTGCTGTGGCTAAGAATTGCCATGCAGCTCAGTACTCCAGATCTGCTGCCATGTGGTGATATTTTACACTCACAGGATTCATCTTCTAGTGTGCAAATCAAACCTTGACAACATAGTTCCTAGAGCACAAGATGAGAGATCATCACTGACTCAGTCAGTGTGGAGAACTGTGTGAGATTTTAGACTCTTAGTAGGAATTATGCAGCAGTCCTGGGGCTGTGTTTGCACAAGCAAATGGGGAGCTATGATTTTATTACTGCAGCGACTCTGCCGTGGTGAGGGTGGATGTTGTGAAGTAAACAGCAGCTGCCCCTCTAGGTAATTTACCCTTGCAGAGATTTCTAGTGTGCAGATAAGGCTTGTGTGTACCAGGTAAGCTTTGTGTTTTGTTGAATTCCTTGGAGTTTGTATTGACTAAAAGCATTATTTTTCCGTGGTTGGTCTCATTGGTGGCTGCCGCTTACACTCGTTTTATTTCTTTGCCAAAGACTCGTACATCTTTGAAGGGTGTTCAGCTGGCTGCTGAAAGTTTAATTGAAACAATACATTTTCATCAGTTTAAATAGATCCAATTGAGTTAGTTGAAGAGCTTTGAGTCATAGTTTCTGAAGACTTGAAAAGGACCACATTTAATACAGTACTGTGTTAGCAGAGAGTAACTAAACTGAGATAGCCTTCACTAGGCATTTGTCTTCTCTGCAAAACTCTCCCTGCCTTTGTGAGCTCCTCCTTCCCTCTAAACCACTTTTATTTGATTAGCAATACTTAGTATTGCTTTTTTTTTTTAATCACAGCAAAAAGATTTTCAGCAAAGGTTGATTCGTCTGTGGGTTATGGAAGTAAACCCTTTATATTTTCTGAAGTATTTGTGGCTCCTACTGCGAGAAGAGTTCTGGTGGTGATTACAGCTGCAGCCCCTTACATTTCTCTAGCGTTTCTCATTTCTTTTGCTGTGAAGACATTGCAGCAAGATCTGCCATACTTCTGCAATAGAATACATTTCTCCATATTATTCTTATATATGCATATCTCTAGGGTATATAAGTATTGTGTTGAATCCCAGTGATACTCTCTTTCTGTTTTAGTCCACGAAGGAAGCCCTCTGGGAGAACTCCATCGCTGTGTCCGAGATGGTGTAAAAATCAACGTCCATATCCGCACTTTCAAAGGGCTTCGTGGAGTCTGCACAGGATTTTTGGTTGCATTTGACAAGTTCTGGAATATGGTAATTATTTTGCCAGCCTTTATTTATAAACTGCTGTATTGAAAATGTGAAATTTGCAATAGCTTTAAGCAAACTGCATTTTGGGAAGATTAATATGGTATTGTGGTTTGTAAAGCTAATGGGCTCTGGCATTGAGCACAGGTTTTCAGACATAAATGGTGCTTGGTATGGGATTGATGCATCTAAGAGGTGCCTAGCCACCTTAGATTGGTTTTAGGTGAGAGAGGAGCTTCAAAGGTTTTGTATAACACAGAAAGGTGTAATATGAGGAGCAGAAGAAAATTCCAGAGCTTTCTCTGTAAAATCAGATCTTACAGCAGTAGCCACAACTCTGTGGGTTGTTTTTTTTTCTGGGATGTCAGTGATAAAAGCTTCTCCCTGTGTTCTACCTCAGTAGTTCTTAAAGACAGTTGATAGAAAATCAGCTATTACATATTTGCGAGCCTGAAGCTGTGGAAAGTTTGAAGATGGTGTGTGGGGGAAGAATTTTGCAGGCAAGGCTCACTAAAACTTTGCAAGTTGTACAGAATGAATGCTAGGCTTTGCTGTTGCTTTTATACAACTTAGATAGTTAAGAAGCCAGCTCCAAAGCACAGCTTGTCCTAGTTTGGCTTTTCTCTCAGAACATAATTTCATAGTGCTGTGGCAAAAAGCTGCTCCAAAACTTCCTTATGTTTTCTTTTAATTTTGACCTTCCCATTTCTTTTATCTTCTAGGCCCTGACAGACGTGGATGAGACATACAGGAAACCAGTAATGGGCAAAGCTTTCTATGCAGAGCCTCAGCTCACACTAACTAGGGTAGGTTTGGGGCTTTTTTTTCAGTATTTCCTTTTTCAAAGCAGTAAAAGAGGAACATTGATTAGAAACTTGTACTTCCATTTGAAATGTTTAACCTCCTTTTATTACAGATAGTTATCTGTGTCAAAATTAACTTGAACTGGGGAGAAAAAAAAATATTTTCTGGTCTTTTAAAGTACTTTGGCCATAGCTCAGTGTTACAGGAGCTCCACTTTAGAGTTTCTAATATCGGATCATAGTTGCTGCCGCTGCTTAGTGCAATATGCTCACCTTTTATAAGCTCACTCCATGATTTTTGATGTATTTGTTCTGTGCATTTTTTTTCACCTGTGACTGATGGAGTCCATGCTTGTCCTGCCAGGCAGCTTGGCAGTGCATAACTGTGGTACTTTGTCTGTAGCCCATGAAACAGTACATTGCCTTCGTCACTTGAACTTCTACTCTAGGTGCTATGAAGCCCAAGATACTTCTTTTTGCACCAAAGCAAGACACTTTGTAGGATACAGCTGCAAGAAAAGATGTTGGGGCTCTTCAGCCTGGAGAAGAGAAGGCTTCCAGGAGACCTTGTAATAGCCTTCCAGTATCTGAAGGGGGCCTACAGAAAGGCTGAGGAGGGACTATTGACAAGGTCTTGCAATGACAGGACAAGGGGCAATGGGTTTGAACTGGCAGAGGGGAGATTTAGACTGGATGTTAGGAGGAAGTTCTTTGCAGTGAGGGTGATGAGGCACTGGAACAGGTTGCCCAGGGAGGTTGTGGCTGCTCCCTCCCTGGAGGTGTTCAAGGCCATGTTGGAGGAGGCCTTGAGTGACCTGTGCTAGTGGGAGGTGTCCCTGCCTATGGCAGGAGGTTGGAACTAGATGATCCTTGAGGTCCCTTCCAACCTTACCATTCTATGATTCTATGAAGTTAAGAAGTGAGGACATGATAGATGAACTTCTGAACAATGAAGGGGGAAAAAAAATGCGGTAGGGCTGCTGCTGTTGAGTGGCATAGCTCTGGGCCTTTGGAACATCAGAGAAGCATCACAAAAACTTTTAAACAGTTCCATTATGAGGAATTTACTTTGATATTTATGCCATTTAAATCTCTTCAGATAGACTCCACCCTTCCTTTTTTAAAAGATCAGTTAAAAATAATCAACTTGTCATTGTTCCTTTAGGTCACTGTCACAGGGTTTGGCTTTCCATCCTGTTGCTGGGAAGAGACAAGCTGAGAATCATTTTCATTTTCTGTATTTCATAAAGGCTTGCCCTCTGTCAGAGTGAAAAGCAGTTTCTTTTCCTGTTTCAGCAGTGTGTGTTCTTAGATTAATGAGTTCATACAGTGCTTTGGGTCTGCTGCTATAGCCTTTTATTGTCTCTTGTTTGTGGTCTGCTCACTTCTCAGAATACCCACATGGCATCCTGCAGTTTGGTGGAACGAGAAAGCTCCTTAATTTTTCCAGCATACATTTTTTGCTGATGAAGGCTCCTTATAGGGATTCATGTCCTGTCTTGAGGCCTCTTGTCATAGGGGTTCATGTCCTGCCCAAGGACATGAGGATGGGAATCTCTCTAATGCTATGTGACAGCAGTACAAGAGTGTTGGGAAAAGGGAGCTAAAGGAACAACTTGGTACCGTTCTGTTCCTGACCAAAACTAAATGCAACTGCACATCAGTATTGCTCCCCAGGTTAAATTTCTTGGTGCTCACCTAAAGATGTGCATGCACATGTAAGAGACCTGTTCACCTTGTGGCACTGTTTGGCAAGAAAGCAAAGTCTTGCTGGGAAAGGTTCTTCACTATTAGTGCCTTGTGAGCTCGGATTTGGGATCATAAATGCAAATGCTACATAGAAATGCCAAGCAGCAGCTTCTCTGCTTTCGTCAGCATGCTGATAAACACCAGTGTTCTCTTACAGCTCTTTGACAGACTCAAACTGCAGGAGTCCTCAGCAAAGAAAGGAGCTGACCCAAGGACTGCTTCCGAGGAGCTAGCCCTAACAAAGGACTCTCAGGCGCTGGGATTGAAAGCTGGATCAGGACGAGGGAGAGCAGAAGATGAGCGTGAGAGGCAGAAACGCCTGGGCAGAGCTGGAGAAAAGAAGGTGACAGGTGACACTTTGCATCTGACTGCCAGAGGTGAAGCTGATGTGGGCAGCGGGACTGGCCACACAGAGGGTGCCAGTGCTGGCAGTACCCGTGCAAGAAGCCAGTCACGGAAGAAAAGGCGACCCAAAGTGGATTACCAACAGGTGTTCACACGTCACATAAACCAGATTTTCATTCGAGGAGAAAATGTCTTGCTTGTCCATTTAGCACATTGAATTGGCTGAGCCTTCATCAGTGTATTTATTTGATAGCATGAATTGCTGGTGCAGCTGTCATTGCTATTTAGTATTCTTGTTATGTATGATGGTACTGTGACTGGTTTCCCATTGCCATAAGAAGGTAGGGGAATAACTGGAGCATCCTGAGCTTGACACAAAACAAGCCTCCTAAGATCTCTTTTGGGGGTCTCAGGGCAGGGTCAGCAATGTGGCTGTTTCTGAGAGATGAGGGAGGTAAGCACAGGTCCTACTGCTTCTTCAAAGGAAGCTGAATGGAGAGGGCTGGAAGAGAATTTTGATGTATTCAAGTATAGGAGCTATTTGTGGCACGAATTTAGGGAGCTTAAGATGAGATCTCCACCTGAAATGAATTGCAAATGCTGTTTTGCATGTTCTGAGTAATCTCAAGGGAAGATTGCTTAGTGAAACTAAGAGTTTACCTGCTGTTGTCATACAGATGTCTTCTTTTCCAGACATAATTCTGACAGTCACTTACCCTGGAAAGGTGAGTGACATGCTGCTGATGGCTGTTAGCCTCTTTTTCATAGTTAGCTCTCTAGTGCCCTGTGTGATAGAAAACTTCCTAACTGAAAACTGCTCTTTCCCTGTGAATGATGGCAGGATGTTAGTTTTAAGTATTAAAGCTTAGGCTTCTGTTTGTACTGCTGTGCTTCAGCCCTCTTTTATCAGCCAGCAGATAATGTAACTGATCTGGGGACCTCCAAGTTTGGAGGTTATCTCTGTTGTGGATAGAGATGGAAAGTTGTCCTTTTATGTTTTACCCATTTGCTGCTTAGTGTAATAGTGAAGTTTGCAGAAGTGTGGATTTTCTGCTCAGATCTGTTTGTGCTGAGCACAACTGTACTGTATCTAAGCAGCTTTCGAGTTCCCACTATCGAAACTGGAGGTGCTGTGTCTCTAGCAGTTCTCATGGAGCAGAAATCTTCATGGGTCTTTCCTGTCCATGTGAATGATACATCATCTAACTCCAGTTGAACTGAGCTTTGAAGATGTGACTGAACATGTTCTGAAGTATAAAAGTCAAATTCAGCTCATCAGTGATGTTATTTTAGCAGGATTGTTAAGCTGCTGCAGATCAGGCCAGGCTTCTGCAACTAGAAACAGCTTTCCAAGGAAGCTACATGCCAGAAGTTTGAGGGTAAACGAAGCTGTTACATTATCCAGTCTGTTCCCCTAGTGGTCAGATGACCCTAGATTTTACACTGCTATTCCTGAATTCATCTCAAGTACTTTATGCTTTGCAGCAGCTCTGTGCGTTTAAGATGAAGTTGGGAAGTTGCTTTATAGTAGGTCTTGTATTGCATATAGAGGTTGTAAGTCTTCAAACTGAGCAGCTGTACTCTGTGACATGTATTTCTGTTGCTGCAAATGCAGTGTGCTGCTTGCTTGTCATTAGGGGTGTGTCTGGTGTTTGGGTGAATTGCAGGAGTCATTTATCAGGAGTTCCTGGACACACAAAGCAGCTGTATGCCTCTGGGGGAGCCTGAAACTTCCATGGCGACTTTTCAGATGTCATGGGACTTGGATGACTGATCAGCACACAGCCACTGAGCTGCAAACCCAAGTTCACCTTGGGACAGAAGTGCCTCTAAAAAGCACTATTGAGGCAAAATAATTTCATCAAGAGTGGAGAAAAGAAACTGTAGATACTCTTTCCTCTTTTTCTTGTTGTACCTAACTTTATTGCTGTATCCCTCCTGTGAACTGAGACTAGGTACTGAGAAGATTCTTCTCTTGGAGGTTCTTGTTTCCTCTCCTTTTGTCCTGTTCTTGCTGTCCATGTGGTCTGCAATTTTTCCCCCTTGGTTTGTTGTTGGTTTTTTTCCTCCTCTTGTCAGTACTTTGTCTTCTTAGGGCATTCTAAGCTGTTTTAGGAAGATCATTCATATGTTCACTCTCACTTCTCCTGGCTCACTGAACCTTTCCTGGCTGGCTCTCTGTGTGGCTGCCAACTAATCAGGACCTCAAAAAATTACAAGAAACATGTGAGGCTAGAAAGAAGGGACTTATTTCTGCTCCTGGTTTCTCAGAAGCATTTATTTCAAGTGAGTATTTTTTTTTTCCCCTCTGCTTTCTGACTGTTCTGGTTTCATTTCAGTTGCTTGGGATAACTTATCACTGCCTTTTCCATTCATGCCAAAGGCTTTGAACTCTCCTGTTTGCTTTCAGACTTGACCAAAGGGTGTTGGATTTCCACTCAGGCCTATGTACTGTAGCATCTAATTCAATTCTTGCTTTACCTCATATTCTTAATTCATTTTTTTTCTGCCTCTTTTATACTGCCTTGTGCATTCAATAAGATACAGCTACCATAAACGTTCTTGTGGCTGTACTGCTCTCTTTCCTTGTCAGTTGTCACCTCACCAAGCTCTCAGTTGCTACTTGAGGTCTCTGTTTTCATCACAGGTTTTCCTGTGAAATCTTGTAAGTCTTTGTGGCTTCTACAAGTTTCTTTTGTGTTATGAAAAATGCTGGTGCTTAGACTTGTGTTGGTGCCTTGATTTTTATATCATCACTGACCTGTTCTTCCAAAATCACCACCTCAGTCAACAAACCTGGTTACAAACTATAGAGTTTGTTTACCTTTTTTTCTCTACCTCATTATTAAACTGTTCCTCCTCTATTCTCATTATTGTCTCTGTGGAGTTGGTTAGAATTTTTTCCTCCAGTTTAGATTTAGTGGCTTATTTGGTCATTCTTCATTTGTTCCCTCTTTCCCTACTCACTGTCAGTATTTCTAAGCTGATTCCTAAATACAGCCTCTTCTACAAACTTGTATCTTCCAGAATGTCTTCCTTTCCCCTTATTTTTCTGATATTTTTAAAGCCCTTTATCAAAATCCTATTTTATGAATGTTGTCTCTTTCAGGCATCATGATTGTGACTAAGCAAGTGATCCTGTATGTGTGTTGTCACTTGCACATAGAACATTTCAGATAAGTTGCTCCTTAAATAAAGCTGAATGTGGTATTCTGAATTGAAGTCTTCTACCTCATTAAATATTTGTGTAAATCTGTTAAAAATCAAACAAAAAGCACCCTTGGAAACAAATGAGCTTAGTTTTGTTTTGTTCTTTTTTTATTGCTTCTTTCCATGTTTTCCTTTTTTCCAAACTTAGCAGAAAGCTTGGGTTCATTGCTGAAAAAGCTGTCTGCTCCTTACCATTCCTTTGTTGCTGTGGTGTCCAAAGATGGTGTGAGCTTGGACACCTGAAGTCATGATGCTAAGGAATGAAGAATGGGAGCAGGAAGCAATCTTCAGATGGGCATGTGAGAGTAAGCAACCTTTGGGCCAAATAGAAAGAACTAAGTAAAGGATCCTGGTTGTGACCTGTCCAGTGTTTGTAGGGCATTGTTCAGCCTGGTGCTCAGCAGTGATTCCTAAAGCATGTTTGTGGCAAGGTCTGAATTCCTGCAAGTAGCAGTTTTCTGAACTACCTTTGAGTTGTGGGCATTTGTTTGAATCACTTCTAAATGGCAGTGAAATATGAAAACTTGTGAAATGTGATGCCAGCTGCAGAAAGTGTGTGATGCAGTGGTCTTGGAATGTGATGTCACAAATCTTGTGGTGTCATTATGTATATTTTCATTAAGGAGCCAAGTCTCATAGTTACTTTGAGAGGTCATTTCATTTGTATATTGACAGGATTCTAGGGACCTTTGCATATAGTCTCAGTGGGGTTTTTGTGGAACCACAGCATAAAATGTTGCCATGCTGTAGGGATGGAGAGAAACTGGTAGGGAGAATGAGGTTGAGGGCTGCTGTAGTGTTACTCTGCAGTTATGGATACCATGTCTGGGGTTATTTCTTGCATGGGTGCTTCATTTTTACCCAACGCTTCTTAAAACAGTAGTAGGATATACAGGAAAATAAATAATGGAGCTTGTCAAAAGTGTGGTTTTAATTCCTTCTCTCAAACTGACTTGTCCAGCTTGCTAATTGTCTGGAAGCTTGTTGTTTTTCTGATCTAGAGACAGGTACTTAGCATGTCCTCCCCAGGTGATTACTGAAGTAGTCAGTGAGTGCTGTTTTCCATCTGCTTCTTGTCCTTCAGTTTCTGGATTTGCTGTTTCTGATGCAGCTTTCCCTTCTGTGTCATTTGGAAGCAGGGCAAGGTCTCTCAGCAGGAACAGGTTTTATTGCTTGCTTTTTTTCCCTCTTCCTAAGGAATGTTACCCTCTAGTATTGCATCCTAATAGCCTCTGGCTATTCTTGATTTTTCATACTGCTCTCCACAGAATTCTGGAATTACTTGGTCAGAAGAATTAGTTATCTTGGATCAGTTGGAGTAAGCTGATTTGTTTGTTGGTTTTTTTCCTGGCTTCTTATTTTTGAACTTATTTTCCTAAGCACAGTGCTAGAGTTTCCTAGTTTGCTGTTGCAGTCACCTAATTGCACCTGTGAATCCCTGTGGGTGAGGAAGTATGCAGGTGAAGAGAAGCAGAGGAAAAAAGATGCCTGCTTTGTTGAATTTGACATTCTGTCCAACAAGCTGCCCACACTTACCCTTTCTGTTGCTTACTGGCATGACCTAAATGGAAACAATTATATCATCCAGAATCTTGAACAAAAGTGGGAAGGCATCAGGGTCAGCAAACTGAAAACACTCTGAGCTGCTGAAGATGTGTATCTCCAGATAATCACTGTCTTAAACTGCAAGCTCTGCACCTGGGCAAGGCTGGGAGGCCCAGTCCTTTCAGAGGCAATGCAGCAGCAGTAGCAGTGATGCAGAGATTTCCTTCAGCCAGGCAATCTCTTTCCTGAGAAGCTGATGAGTTATGTGTCAGTGTCTGCCTCAAAGCATAACTACACAACAGTGTGAATTGACATGAAGATGTTTTCTCTCCTGCCTGCACTGCAAAGTGTAAGCCATGAGTTACTGAAGTACTCATCTATTTCAGGTCGTGCTTTTGCTTCTTGCCATTGGCTTTAAAAAGTGAAGTTTGTACTACAGCAATCCTAAGCCAGTCTTTGCTAAGACATTATGAAAGCTTGCTCTCTAGCCTGTACACTTTGGTATAGTTTGGCTAGCATTTGGCAGCTTGCAATACAGGTGAAGAGGGAGTTTGCGGGGACAGATTCCAGCATGGCCTCTGTCGCGTTGTGAGCATTTCACAACACAAGAACTGTCTTCCAGAAGTCTGCCAGACTCCATCCCTGAGAACCAGCATGTTTGATCCCCACTCTAGAATTTTGCAGCGGAAACCCAGTGGGAAAAAACAAGTAAGCAAATTGCCTCTTCTGAGGGAGGGTGTGATGGTTTGGGAGTTCCCCGCCCCCCACACTTGTAAAATGACCCAGACTAGAACTCAGCCAGCTGGAAGTTAAGAGATGAAGCTCTTCTTACAGCTCAGCACAATGTACAAGCAAATATATACACAATATACAGGAATATTTACAGAAATAGACAAGGTAAAGTTAATACAGAAACACAACTCCCCTCCCAGAAATCAGAGACGCCAGGAGGGGCTCCCAACCACCCTTCCACCTTCTCCCCACCCCCACACCTTACCCCAAGGATTTTTTGGAGAATCAGCTGGAGGGGGATTAGAAGAAAAGCAGTTAATGGAGTTATTCAGCAGAGAGGAGAAGCCAGAGCTGCTAGAGAGCCCAAGAAGCCGTGCCCTGAGACCCAGACTGCCTCCTCAAGACACTCTCTTATCTTTTTTGTTTTGGGTTCCTTATTCCTAAACATCTCAGCAAGCCTGTGAGTGAAGTAGACATCACCATCATTTTCCTTCACAGCCTATAGTATAATTTTCTCTATTAAAATATTCCACTTAGCTCAAACCAGCACACAGGGATGGTAGGAAGGATTGGTTATCCTTGTTAGTTTCCTGGGGGTACAAGAGAAAGGACTGCTTCAGTGGAGGAACATCAGAGATGGCTTGTCTCATGATGTTTGCAAGGCCTTTTAGATGTCACTGTAAGTGCTCTTGCTCTTAGCTGGTAGAAGTGAAGGCCTGTCAGGGAAGGAAAATGCCTTCTGATGTTCCTGGATAACTATTAGCTGTTAGCTTTGTAGTGTACACTTGGATGGCTTAGCTGAAGGAAATCAGTATACCTGAGACTTCCAGTAAGCCTTGTATTCGTTTGGAATGAAAAGTAGTTTGATCAGTTTGTGCAAAAATACATCCATCCTTTTTTCCTCTGAAAAGTGCTCTCCCTCAGGGAAGAAATGAAAGCTGCTCCTGCTCCTATAGGGATGGCTTCTGATTGCCACTGCTCAGAGCAAAGTGCAGCTGTGTCATTGTATCTTCAGTGTGACAGATCATTCTGAGATAAGAAAATGAGAGAAGTGTTTGTTTTCTTTAACACCAAATGGTCATTAGGAGAGGAGCAGTTGTGTTGACCTCTGGTGGTGCAAGCATCCATCCTAGCTGCATGGACTGGGATTTATTAACCAATTAGTCATCTATAAAACTTCCTTAGGGAAGGCACAGGGAGCAGCATGACCTGCCAGACTGGGTGGGGGACTGGAAGTCGAGTGCTGACAGATTCTGCTCTCTCTACTGCCACTTGCTCACTCAATGGCCTTGGCAAATCACTTCCCTCCCTTTCCCTTTGCTCCGCAGCTGTAACACCTCAGAGCAATCCTTGCCTGTAGCAGGGAGCCCAGGAAGCAGCCAGTGCTCGACAAGTGCTAAGTATTGTTACTAACACTACATCAGGTCAGGTAGATCCCTAGATCATCTGCCCTCTTCAGGCACTTGACTGTTAGCCGTGTGTCTCGGCACACCACAGATGTGCAGGGTATCAGGTACAATGATGCACTTCACTCTTGGAATTACTTAGGTCTTCAAGGCTGGATTTGGTGAGTTGAATATCTGTCTTGCAGCTGCAATACCATGTTTTTTGGTCAACTGGTGATGAATGAGAGTGTAACTTCTTTGTAATTCCTTCTCCGTCTTCCTAAATATTTTATTTCTTAGGAAGCTGATGCTGCTATGAACATACTGAACAATACTGAATTTGCAATATTCAGCTTTCCAGATAGAAATGTTTCTATTTAAAATTGCTGAGAGTGCAATGCAATAAATATAACCATACAACAGTTTGCTTCAAAGTCTTTGGTGGGTTCTTTGTGCGCTGTCGAGATGCTTCTGGGAGCGATGAAGCTGCTGCTGCTGTAGCAGTTAGGACAGATGCCTGGATGTGGAGACCACCAGGCTTGCATGCTAGCACTGCTACCTGATTTGGGGACAAACCTGTCACCTGTGCATTCAAAAAGACATTGATCTACTATGTCAGGGTACCATTACATCTGTCTTCTAGAGGTACAGAAGAGAATGAACTTCATGTTGGAGATTGTGAGAACTATTGGCCTGTTACCTTACTGTGTGGTCTTCCACTATGGCATCTGGATATGGTTTTCCAGGAATCAGGGAGGTCCAGAGACAGAATCCAAGCATCCAGTCCAATGTGTGGAGACCTTGACTTCCAAGAACCCTTTTACTCCCAAGGTAATTGATGCTGATGTATTGGGATCAGAGATGCTAGCTATACAGATGCTGCTTTCTAAAGAAGGAAACAGCCCTGAGCTCTGGAATTCAGGTGTTTGTGAAGGGAGTAAATCCCGTTGTGCCCTGGGCACTGTTCAGAGAACAAAATCTGCAGTTGGGAGTGG
The DNA here is from genome assembly GCA_013399775.1 of Semnornis frantzii. Taxonomy (NCBI): domain Eukaryota; kingdom Metazoa; phylum Chordata; class Aves; order Piciformes; family Ramphastidae; genus Semnornis; species Semnornis frantzii. The sequence goes on along the minus strand of VWYK01070547.1, from coordinate 11,694 downwards.
CAATGTGGGGATGCTTGTAATGAGAAGGAGCAGACAGGGAATTCACAGAAGGTCTGCAACCCCCTGACCTTCATTTGCATTTTAAAGTGGTGTTTTACACGGAGAGTCTGCTCTGGCTTCCCGGTGTCCTGATGTTTCCCTGATGTCTTACAAGGTGATTTGCAGCCAGGGTGGCAGTAGACTCCTGCTCTTTGGAGTGCAGCTGTGTCCATTTAATTTACAAGGGCAAAGGACATGAGTTTTCCTTTGAAAAGGTGCTTAAGAGTAGATGAGTGCTCAGATACCTTCCTGTTGGCTGCACTGCAGCAGTTCTGCTCCCAAGCTGTTGGGGAGACAATGTTCTATACTTCCACCAACCCCCTCACCTGTGCTTTTCTCATTGTGTTTTACTGGACAAAAACGTTGAAAATTAATCAGTAACTATTTTCTAGCATGAAAAGGGCTGTTAAAACACTGCACCTGAACTAAAAACTGCTGTGCTGAGGTAGCAGATTGGAGCATTTGAGCCCTTTTTGTGCTGCTGTGGGTGAAGTCAGATGCCCAGGTTAGCTCCTGAGGTAGGTGTGAAGAGCCCATCCAGCCCTCTCCACCTGCTCCACCACGAGTGCAGTCAGTCATGTCTTACCTTGCTCCAGCTGCTCATAAAGCAAATACCTCTGCTTGCTCTGGTAGCTGCAGATTTGTGGCCTGGGGATTTTTTTGCATGCAGGAGACCCACGTGAGAGGATTTAAGCTGTCATTCTTCTTTATCCAATCGAAGTATTGCTCAAATTAAGGAAAAATGAGAGCTGGAGTGGTCAAAAACAGTTACAACTTCCAGATCTGAGTTTAGCTGCTTTCCTAGAATTCTAAAATGTTTTCAGTTCCTCTTTTCTGCTTTGGCTTTGTGCCCGTTTTGATAAGAGATGAGTTTTTTTAAAAGGCAAACTGAGAGAAGACCTCCCTGCTGGCTACGAGAAGTGACTGTGCCTTTCTAGCAATGCTGAGGCAATTTTTTTCCTGATTAGAGGCTACCTGTACTCTCTGAACAGCTCTCAGCTTCAAGCTGTATCTCCTCGCTGTGAATGATTTATTATCCAACGCAACTAACTTGTGCCCCGCAGCTCGCCTCGTTCTCTCTCCTTACTGGGAAGAACTCGAAACGCTGCCGCCGCCGGGGCCGGCATCCCCTGCGCTCCTCGTCCCGCTGCCCACCAGGTGGCAGCAGGCGGAAGGGGAACCCCGGGGCGGGCGGCGCTGCGGTTGCCGGGGCTGGCGGCGGGGCGGGCAGCGCTGCGGTTACCGGGGCTGGCGGCGGGGCAGTNGGTACAGCGGGACGGGCGGCGCTGCGGCTCCCAGGGGCAGAGAGTTTCACTACAAACGCCGTCCGGGCAACCTGCTGGAGTGCAGGAGCCCGTGCGGGTGGTGGGGGCTCTCCACCATCCGCTGCTCTATGCGGGCTGCGTAGAGGGTGGCTGTGCTGCTCACCGTGTGTCTCTCTGCTCTTTGGGGAGGACGAGGCCCAAGCACAGTAAGTTCTTCCCATCAGGGCACGGTCAATGCACAATCATACAATGTGTTGATCAGGAAAAGGATGTGGGAGTTTGAGTGGAAAAGCTGATTTCTTGTGCGGAGAGCAGCAGGGAGCAGCAGGAGGGATGGCAAACAGGATACAGCGCCGTGCTCAGCGGAAAGAGCTCCTGTGGCTGCAGGGGCTGGAGTCACTGACCTGCGTGGTGGGCACGGGAAAAGCTGGACCAGAATGGCTACTCCTCTTCTCTGATGGCAAGAAGGGCTTTTTGCTGATTCTTTTGGGGCAAAGCAAGCAAATGATCAGAAACATCTCAAGTATATCAAAATGGTGGAAGGAGACAGCTGGAGAAAAACTTATTTTAGTTGCTTGGAAGCTCTGAAATGGGAGTAGTGAGAAGCTGAAAAAAAAAAAAAAAAAGAGAAGGGCAGGCTCTTGACAGGACCTCCTTGCATTCAGAGCTTTGCTGGGAGGCATTTCCAAACTCAGGGATTAACAGGTTCAAAACAGCACTCAGGGGAATACTTTTATGCCTCTCTTGCCACCTTCTCTAACGCCTTGTGAGTGTGGCTGGGAGCAGGAACATGCCTGTCCTGGTGTTTTATGGAAGTTAAGGTTTTGGTGCAGATGCTGTAACAGGCCATGTGAAGGGAAGGTACTCCAACAGCAGCTCTTTCAGCATCGTTTGGAGTTGTCATTGGGGTGAATCAATATTTTGACAGGCTTGAATGTTTGTATGTGAGATAACAGTGCTTACAGTTAGTCAGTCAGGGAGTTGAGCTTCATGGCTAAAAAATGCCAACCAAGTTTGCTCAGGCACATCTGAAAGCTAGACAGGCAGTGCTTGCAGCCCAGCTGCTCTCAAAGGTGTTTTGGCCGTGTGGGCTGTTCCTGCAGCTCAGCCATGAGCTGAAGAAGTAGGTTTGTGAGCCAAGTCCTCAGCTTGTTCTCTTGCAACCTCTGTAATAACTGAAGTGTTTAAACCTGAGAGCAGGGAGTCCTTTGGAGGGCTCTCACAGAGAAGGGGTCCCTTATGGAATGGGTTTTTCACAGCAAGCTGTTAGGTTTGCACTTGTTGCCCACCGTGGATCAGGAGAGGGTTTCTTGGTGAGAAGCACCAGCTCTGTCTGCATCTCAAATGGCAAGTGTTTGCACTGGTAAACCAGATGCTTTGAAATTAGCTCTCTGTAATCCTGCAGAATGCACTGGTCTGAAGGTGCACCTGCAGGCACCCCCAAGCAGGCGGCACCTGCCCAGGGCTCTGGGCTCCCCTCTCGTGTTGATATGAACTTTGCTAAGTGATGTTGCAGTGCTGAGGTGAAACTGGGTGGTGGAGTCAAGGTGCACCGAAACAGGTGGTGAATGGTGTAACTTTTGGGTGTGGATTGATGCCAAGTCCAGTCTCCTGCAGCTGGCCTTTGGCACTTGGTGTGCTGCTTGTGCTGCTTGAGCTGCTTGTGCTGCAGTGATGTTTGCGTGCACGCAGCCCAGTTTGCAAAGCTGCTTTGCATCTGAGTTTGCCTGCCCTCCTCACGTGCTGACAGCTCTGTACAGGTAAGATAGAGAGCATTAATTTATTTCCAAAGCAGCTGTGTGTTTGTCATTCCCTGTTAGGTCAAAACACGCTGAACTCACCCGTTCCTCAGCTTGCTGTTTTAATTAAAAACACAGACCCTGAGAAGAGGTTTGTACTGTCTCCAGCTCTTCAAGACATGGCAAGTGGTGGTGCAGCAGAGTGTGAATCGCTAGCAGAGAGCCATCCTCCACCCTGCCCTCACATCTATTACCCAGTGTAAACTAATGAACAAAGAAAGAGCTGGTGTTTGTCACAATACCCAGAGTAAGGGCTTTCAAAAAGTGCTGCAGGCTGACATGGAAAGATTGCAAAAGGCTGCAGCCCTTGACCTCAATAAAGGCTTCAAAGGAAGATCCTGAAAAGTTTTTTTGCAGCACAAAAAAGAAATTCTCCTGGTAATGTAGCAGCCAGCAGACTTTAATCGCTTAAGCTACATCAAGGCTTCTGCTGACTGGGTGAAACGATATCTTTGTTTTGTGCATGTAAATGCTTTTTTGCTCCATTTGAAAAGAAGAACCTGAGTCTTACAAGAAGGTCCCAGCCTCTGCAAGCAGCCCACCTGCAGTGACTGAGCCTGGCAGTGTGAATGAGGAGGAGCTGGGAAACAAGAGCCAGACAGGTGCCAGTCCCTGTGATGGGCTGGCATGCTGCAGTCTCACTCCTAGAGAGCGAGCAGAGCCTGCTCCTCTCAGAGAAAAAAGGTGAGGAAATGAGGAATTGCTCAGGCACCCTCCTTAGCCGTGAGTCTTTCTGTCCCTGGAGTGGTACAAATGTGAGGGTCAGCAGGAGCGCAGGGGCTGTGCCGCGCAGGGAGGAGGCAGCACTGCGACACTCGGTGCAGCTTTGAGGGGGAAGAGCCTGCTGAGCTCACACGGTGCTGGTGCTGCTTCTTGGCCACGGCCGTGGCTTTGGCCAGTTTCCCTCCCACCAGCTTCTGGCCAGAGGGGAGACCGGCGCAGCTCCTCTGGTCAGAGCAGTTTGTCTCCAATTAAGCTGAAAACTGTCATCCTGTCTCACCTCCTGCCCGCAGCCAGCCTAAGGCCTGGAATGCAGGCTGTGGACAGCTGACCCTCACTGCTGCAGCTGCTCTAGCAAACAGGCTCTACCCAGTGGTGCAGGCAGAGCAGGGAGCTCCCATCAGGGAGTTTTCCAAACCTTTGCTGATTGCAAACGCTTAAGGTTTCCCCTGAGCTGCAAGCCCCGGTGTAGGGAGTGGAAGGTTGATGAGCACATGGTTTGTCCCTTCCCCACAGCACACGTGTGATGTCCGTGGGACAAAGGTCTTCAAGTGTGACTGGCTACTGTCAGTGGATCTCTGCTTGCTCAGTCCTCCCTCCACTGCTGTGGACCTGGAATCCAGGTGAAGAAAAGTGGCCCCACAACAGTTGTAGCTATAAGGCAAAAATGGAGAATGTCCTAGCACCAGGTAAGGAGATTCTATGGGCATCAAACTGTGCTAGTAAACCACCTGAAGGCCAGTTTGGGAAGATCAAGGTGGGGGTGTCTTTGTCTTCTTTTTTTTGTCTTCTACTTTTTATCTTTCCCTGGGATGAGGATGTGGTCTGCTGGCCAGCAGGGCAAAGGCCAAGGGGCAAACCAGAGACATGGAAAGAACTGGATTTCCTGGCTTTTAGGGATTTAACCATTACTGTTCTTTCATTCTGGATTTTGTTTCCAAATCAAAATTGGGGAAGGATTTTGGTAGCCTCATAGTATCACCAACAGTTTGTTAAAAGACTAATTGCCAAGTAGCTTATGCATGTGGGACCATTAGTAATTCTGTAGCTATGCAAATTAAAACAGTGATGTATGATTTATAGCTTTAATAATGTTCTGAAGGCTCTTAAATTTTAATCACTTGCAACATCCTTTTTAATATTCAATTACTTTATTAACTAATTAGGTCACTTGCTGAAAAAGCACATAAGGCTGGTGCTATTTTAATATCAGCTGAACATCACAAAATACCTTTGAAATGGTGTAAATGGTTTATTTATTTTAAATAGATCATTAAGATGCTATAATTAATAAATCAATTACAGGGGAAAAAAAAAAAAAGACAAGAAATTGATAGATGCCAAACCACAGCAGCAGTGGTTTCTCTGCTTGCTTTAGAAATGTTCACAGGGCTGCTGAACTCTGAACATGGCCACTGAAGCACCTTCCCGGATAATTCATATTCAGCTGCAGGGATAAGGTTCAAGATATGCTCAGTTCATTAGAGGTGCTTTTTATAGGAATTTAGCTTCCTGGCTGATAAAAGCTCTACAAATGACCTTGAAGAGTTAAAAGTATTTCGAAGGACAGCCCTCCTTTACAGCTGCTGCTTTTGTCTGTCTCCAAAGAGAAGAAAAAAAAAAAGATAGAACCCTAACATCTTAGTCCTGCTACTGCAGGGATGAAAGCAGAGCTCCTGGCAAGGGAAGGTGTGCTGCCCAGCAGCGACCTACCTGCTCTACTCCAAACACACCAGCACTGCTCCTGCCCAGAGACATGGGGGCTGTGGCAGTGCAGCCTGAAGCAAGAACGGAAAACTGCACCTCTGCAAAACCCACAGAGGTGCTGCTCTGGAGTGCAGCGGTTTACACCTCCAGTTCACACCCACCCTCGGTGGAACACCTGAAGTGTGAGAAGTTACATTTGGCTGCAACTCAGAAACTGAACTTTAAAGTGATCTTCTGTTTTTAAACTTAGTAATTAAGAGTAAGACAAATACTCACCTAGGAATTAATTCAATCTTTTTAGTGGTTTTTGGTGATAGGAAGTGCAATAGCTGGAAAAGATCTGCAGTAATTGCAGGACAGTCATCTTCCCATTTTAACTTCTCTTGCTTCCATTTTCTCATGACTAAAACCTGTAAATCAGGGAGCACAAAGCTTTATGCTCACAGGGATCTTTCTGCTAAACTCAAGACTGCCTTTTACAACTGAGTGGCAAAAAAAAAATAAAAATTCCATATCTCAGTTTCCTGGGAAATAAAACATGTGTGGGCTAAGCCAGGCTCTAAAGCAGAGTCCAGGTGAGATACAAGACTGTTAGGGTCAGTTCCCCAGAACCAAAAATCAAAGCTCTGTCCCAGGGCAGCCTGCAGGCCAGCTAGTCAGCACTTGACAGAAACCTGTACCGTTGCTGTGACTCTAGGCAAGATCAGTTTTTAATCTCAGGAGAATTCCACCCAGTTAGCATTTCTCAACAAAATGATTATCACTGCCTCATGAAGCTCCTGCTGAGTGTACCTACCCTTTGAAAGGAAGAACACACCAACCTAACCTGGGCTGGATCAGACAGCTGCACAGAAGGGATAAGGATCCTAAAATAATGCTAAACCCACTACACATCTTATGGGAGCTGCCACAGGAAATAAAGGTGCAGAACAACACAAATCCACGATACCAAACACTGCAATGTGTTGGGACAACATAGGATGTTCCGCACCTCGGAACACGCACAGCTACAGCTCTTAAGGGGTCAGAGATAGTTATACAGTCAAATGAGGTCATCCTGTTGTAAACACAGCTCAGGGGCTGTTCCTAGCCCCCTTACAGAGCCCCAGGTCTCAGTCAAATAGGTGCATTTTTATCGTGTTCCTGTAACTTCTCCCCAGTCGTTTATTCACGTCACCGATTGCCGCGTTGCTCAGATCATTTCTGTAGGAAACCCCACATCCTCCTCTCTCAAAATCCAGACTAGCTGCAGTTGCAAATAAAAGGTCACCAGTGCCTCAAACACAACCAGCACCAAGAGAAACGAAGAGCTAAAACACAGCAGAAAGCAAGAAGGCTTTGTGAGTCCAGCCCTCTCCCTCCACCCTTTGCCATGAGGCTGCAGCCACCACAGAGCCACTGGTACCGAGGAGCGACTGTTAACCTCCCCAGCTCGATTCAATGTGACAGTGACACTTCACAGCACATTGCACCCAATCTCATTTGAAGCTGACAAAGATTGTTTCTGTTTTATATCTATTGGTTTATTAATGGCCTACAGCCTCTTAAGCAGATGCATATTCATTAGATAGCCAGCTGTTAGGAGGTTCCCAGATGTCGAAAGTAGCTCTGTCTTGGAATGCATTCTCTTTTTCCCTTATCATGAAACAAAGTAATTGCAGCTCCATTAAAGAACCAGTTAATTACTGAACCAGTACCTTATGGCATGATTTAAAAAAGAAAAATCTACAAATTTGTGAGGAGTAAAGGCATTTTTGAAAGCAGCTGAGCTGAGCCTTTGGCTGTGATCTGCACATGCAGAGCATAGACAGAGACCTGGACTACTCCATGTGAAGAATCCTCAGTTGCAGCCATCCAGCAACACACTAAGTTCTGCCAGGGCACCTTTCTTCATCTTCTGCATTCTATAGAGTGTTCTTCTTACCTCTTTTCCTTCTCTGTCTGCAGAGTGGATGCAGAAGCACCTGAGAGACACATCTCCATTTTCAAAGGTCATTTTAAATGAAGGAGCAAACTTCCAGCTAGATAAAACTGTAACCAGCTCATTGAACAAGCTGTACAGATTGACTTAACAATTCCACAGGCCATGCTTTTCAGTCTCACAACATTAACCAGGCTCACCTACTTGTCTTTGCAACTTACTACTTTTTTTTCCTGCTTTCTTTCTTTCTTTCCTCACATCACTAAAAGCAGCTCTTGAAAGCAGATCTTAGCAGCCACGGCTACAACAACCACCACTCTCCTGCCACCACCTCCTGGAAGCCCTTCTCCCACTGAAGTGTTTATAATGTTAAAGCCATCTCCAAAATGGAGTGGTTTGGGCAGAAAGGTTCCTGCTGATCCTGTGTTTCTAGGTGATGTGAACAAACTGTGCAGCTATTCAGTCCACCTAATCACAACACAGAAGACTCAAGGAGCCAGGTAGCGTGGTGCTGCTTTCTCCCCAGGCTCACTGCTGAATGAGGTGGGTGCTCTTTTGACATCTAGGACAAAAAGAAGGGAGAGCTACTGAATGCCTTCTTTGTCTCTGTCTATACTGCTGGAGACCATCCTCAGGAGCCCCAGAGCATATCAGGATAAAAGGAGTTTGCCTTGTTTGATGAGGACTGGTTTAGAGATCAGTTAAGCATTCTGGACATTCATCAGTCCATGGGTCTTGACGGGATGCACCCACAGGTGCTGTGGGAGCTGGCAGAAGTCATTGCTAGGTCACTCTATCATCTTTGTTAAGTTGTGGGGAACAGGAGAGATGCCTGAGGAGCAAAGGAAAGCAAATGTCACTCCAGTCTTCAGAAAGGGCAAGAAGGAGGACCCAGGTAACTATAGACTAGTCAGCCTCACCTCCGCCCCTGGAAAGGTGCTGCCTCCAGGCATGTCAAGGATAAGAAGGTAATTGGGAACAGTCAACATGGTTTCACCAAGGGGAAGTCCTGTTTGACCAATGGTAGTGCAGTGGAAGTGGTTTATCTTGATCTCAGCAAAGCATTTGACACCATCTCCCACAGCATCCTCACAGCTAAACTGAGGAAGTGTGGCCTGGATGGTCAGGTAGTGAGGCAGGTTGGGAACTGATGGAAAGAAGTCAGAGAGGTTCTCCTACCCCTCTGCCCTCATGGGGAATATTGTGTTCAGTTCTGGGCCCCTCAGTTTAGGAAGGACTTCAGGGAACTGCTTGAGAGAGTCAGTGCAGAGCCACAAAGCTGATGGAGTGGAACACCTCCATTATGAGGAAAGGCTGAGGGAGCTAAGGCTCCTTAGCTTGGAGGAGGCTGAGGTGTGACCTCATTCACATTTATAAGGATGTGAAGAGTGAGTGTAAGGAGGACAAAGCCAGACTCTTCTCAGTGGTACCCAAAGACAGGACAAGGGGCAATGGGTGCAAGATGAAGCAGAGGAGGTTCCACATGAAGATAAGAAAAAAATATTTTCACTGTAGTGGTGACAGANTATGAGGAAAGGCTGAGGGAGCTAAGGCTCCTTAGCTTGGAGGAGGCTGAGGTGTGACCTCATTCACATTTATAAGGATGTGAAGAGTGAGTGTAAGGAGGACAAAGCCAGACTCTTCTCAGTGGTACCCAAAGACAGGACAAGGGGCAATGGGTGCAAGATGAAGCAGAGGAGGTTCCACATGAAGATAAGAAAAAAATATTTTCACTGTAGTGGTGACAGAACATTGGAAGAGGCTGCCCGGAGAGGCTGTGGAGTCTCCTTCTCTGGAGACATTTAAACCTCATCTGGATACACTCCTGGGTGACTAGGTGATCCTGCTCTGGCAGGGGGTTTATATAAGATGATCTTTCAAGGTCCCCTCCAACCCCTAATTCTGTGAAGAAGCAGCCATGATCCAGCCACCAGAGGCAGAAGAGGGCAGCTACTGTTCCAGTGCTGCAGGCAGAGCTCCTGGGGGGAATAACAGGAAGCGTGCAGGTATTTGGTATTTAGTTTCCAATTCTCTCATTCATATTTCTAGCTTTTGCCACTCAAATCTGTCAGCAGGTACCTGGAGCTGTACAGTAAGTGATTTCTCACTGTGCTGACAGTTCCCAGTATTATTAACAACCAAAAAAGTTTCAAGTGAAACAACTAATTTGACTTTGGTTTCAATGCTTGTGCAAAGCCATTGGGTTTCCCTGAAACAGCTCCCAGTTTTAGAGAGTGATGCCTTAGGATAAAACCTGAGGGGGAAGTTAAAAACACAAAACCACCCCCCCCACCACCCCTCCATGAAAAGCTTTAATCAGAAGCAAGCCATGGCACTATAAAATGTCATATGCTATAAAAGTGTTTACAGTCATGCACACAGGAACGTGGAGGCAATTTTGTAGAGCGACTGCTGGAGCAAAGGCCTCTGAGAATAAAAGTGTCTTTAGATATTTGTTATCCTGTTATAGTTGGTATCACCTTGAGTATACAATGCCTGCCTGCATTATGTAAACACTTCATTGATAAATCCCTCCCCCACCTCCCTGAAGCTGTGTCAGGCTCTTCTTAGCTGACAAACACAGCTGAAACAGATGCTGCTATAAATACCCTTGTTTAGCTGCTTTGAAGAGAATTCCTTTTGTAGAACATGGTGGATGCTCTACTTACCGCTGAACTTGCACCTGTCCTGCAATTTATTACTGCTCTGTGCACATCCAGATGCATTTTTGGAATGATTCTGTAAGACACACACACCTTGTTGGATTCTGATGCTCCTTTCTCAACTAGAGACATCCTTCAGAAAGGATTTCACCTATTTTAACACAGAACTTAGAGAGTTTAGAAGCTGCAAAATCCAGAGGTAGTCAAGATTCACTTCTTATGACCAAAGAGTTAATTTCCTCTCTCTATATGTATTTCTTCTCTCTGTATATACACACACACACATCCCAGATGTATTCCTTCCCTCTATATATACTCCCTGTAGGCTCCCAAATCCCATGACAATTGCTGCAAAAAAGACCAGGCAGCTACACTGGCAACAGTCACGGGGCTCACAGTTTGGGTTTTTGAACACTACCATGAGAAGAGAAACACTTTTTAAAAATTATTTTAAAATATGAAGAGCACAACTTGTGAATAGTCTGGGGAAAGACCAAGGAAGGCAGGCTTTGGCCAAGGGGCAGCAGTGGAAAGCCAGAGTATGAGGGCACACCATGTACCAAGTGCTATGGAGCACACAGCCAAACTTAGGCTTCTGGGCAGTTGGCAGTTACAGCTGCACCTGGCATTAAAAAATGGAGCTGTACTAACACAGCAGCATGACTGAGGTTCTACCCAAGTTAAATTAGGCAGCAGCAAGCACAACCCATTTTATATCCATTCTTTAGATAAAGATGTACTGTGTACAGTTCTGGAGCCCCCAGGACAAGGAGCACATCAAAGTGTTGGAGCAAGTCCAGCAGAGGGCCACAAAGATGCTCAGAGGGCTGGAGCAGCTCTATGAGGACAGGCTATGAGAGTTGGGGCTCTGCAGCTTGGAGAAGGCTTCCAGGAGACCTTGTAGTGGCCATCCAGTGTTTGAAGGAGCCTACAGGAGGACTGGAGAGAGACTATTGACAAGGTCTTGTAATGACAGGACAAGGGGCAATGGGTTTAAACTGGCAGAGGGGAGATTGAAACTGGATGTTAGGAAGAAGTTCTTTACAGTGAGGGTGGTGAGACACTGGAACAGGTTGCTCAGGGAGGCTGTGGCTGATCCCTCCCTGGAGATGTTCAAGGCCAGTTTAGATGAGGCCTTGAGCAACCTCTTCTAGTGGGAAGTGTCCTATGGCAGGGGGGTGGAACTGGCTGAGCTTTGAGGGCCCTTCCAACCTAAACCATTCTATGATTCTATGTAACCCACATCCTGCCAAGCACTGCTACCAGTGATCCATGTCCTTTAGTGGGGAAAGAGTATGGAATAAAACTTCCATGCAACAGGCTTGCTCATGGCAGGCTGAAGACACATGGGAAGTTCTGAAGGAATCTTTCTGGGTTTTCTGTTTTGCTGTTGATTTTGCCTCAGAAGGTTAGTTCTCATCTACCTGCTGACAGCCCAGCTTGCTGAAACCCTCCTTTTCACACTACATACAACCATCTTCATAATTAAGATATTGATCCAAAGGATGAACAACTTGGGTACAGTGACTCAGAACTGCTCCATATGCCTACGGACCTTTGATTAAGGTACAAGACAACCA
>VWYK01070545.1:1967-20892 GCA_013399775.1 Semnornis frantzii | reverse complement strand
ACCCCTGAGGGATGCCACTTGAGGAACAAACACTCTAAACTGTGAAACAAAATTTCACAGTGTTTTAAGTGCCTCCTGAAAACTATAGGATTGCTTCATTTCAATTAAAACACCAACTGTAGACCTGGCCTCATTTGAAAGTAATAATTTCTCTTTCTGGCATGTATATGAAGTAAAATCAGCATTAAGTAAAAATTCACTTCAAGCACATGAAATTAATTCATGGACATCTCTGTTCATTCCTCTTCTGTTAGTAACCCCACTAAAACAGGTCACTTTAGCTTTCATGGAGCCCCCTTAGACATTCTTTGATCCTAAACTGAATTAAGCATTTCTCTCATAAATGCTTTAGTTAATCATATTATTTTTGGGTTTCTGTTTATCCTACTGGTGCTTTTAAGGAGACACTGCTTTTGTTTATTCTAACTGTAGCTTTTTGTTTAATTGCCTCACCTGAAATCCTGGTTTGTAAATGAATTTCTTCTTTCAAGTGCTGATTAAGTGCAAACACTCAAGTATAAACACCAATAGAAGTTTCCCATTCTGATGCCCAGATCCTGAACTTCACAGAATCCCAGCATGGTAGGAGTTGGAAGGGACCTCTGGAGATCATCCAGTCCAACCCCTATGCTAAAGCAGGGTCACCTGCAGCAGCTTGCCCAGGATCACAATGTCCAGGTGGGGTTGGAATCTCTCCAGAGAAGGAAACTCCACAACCTGTCTGGGCAGCCTGCTCCAGGACTCCAGCACCCCCACACCAAAGAATTTCCTCCTCACCTTCAGATGGAACCTCCTGGATTCCAGTTTGTGCTCATTGCCCCTTGTCCTGTTACTGGGCATCACTGAAAAGAGTCTGACCCCATTCCTTTGACACCCTTATTTTGCTATGAACAACTTGTTATACTTTCTGGCACTGCACATCTGCCTTGTTTTAACAGAGATGAGTTTTGTCTTCAATTAGTACGTGGAGATGAAGTGGTCTTGTAGAGGAATGTTGTCTGCAGACTATACTATTCCTTCTAGGGATGCTAACTATAAAGTGCCTTGGTGCTTTAAACAGACACCACCAGCTCTTGTGATGAGCAAGGCTGGAACCACAACTTTGGACACAGCAGTTCTCCTTTCCCAGAATAACTGTTTATTAAAGTCATAACTGCTGGTGACATTATGACACCTGTAGAGCTGAGCAAGAGTTCACCATTCTCCTGAAGTGCATGTGCAATTTCTGAGAGCACTTGCAATTTCTTCTCTTTCATTATTCACTAGCAATTTCTGTCTATTCTCTTACCAACTTAACAATTTATACTAAACGGAGCTACCAGACCTGGACATGTCGAACAGCATTTGTTTCAAGCCAGTAAGTTCCCAGCTGCAGCAAGAGCAGTGTGGGCAGCAGGGCAAGGGAGGGGATTCTGCCCCTTTACTCTGCTCTCCTCAGACCCCACCTGTAGTCCTGGGGGCAGTTCTGGAGCCCCCAGCACAGGAAGGACATGGAAGTGTTGGAGTGGGTCCAGAGGAGGCCATGAAGATGCTGAGAGGGCTGCAGCAGCTCTGCTGTGAGGACAGGCTGAGAGAGTTGGGGCTCTGCAGTCTGGAGAGGAGAAGGCTTCCAGGAGTAGCCTTCCAGTATCTGAAAGGGACCTACAGGAAGGCTGGGGAGGGACTATTTACAAGGTCTTGTAATGACAGCATGAGGAGTAATGGGTTTAAACTGGCAAAGGGGAGATTTAAAATAGATGCTAGGAGGAAGTTCTTTATAGTGAGGCATGGTGAAACACTGGAATAGGCTGCCCAGGGAGGTTGTGGATGCTCCCTCCCTGGAGCTGTTCAAAGTTAGGTTAAATGAGGCCTTGAGTGCCCTGTGCTAGTGGGAGGTGTCCCTGCCTATGGCAGGGGGTTGGAACTGGATGATCTTTGAGGTCTCTTGCAACCTGAACCATTCTATGATTCTAAGTCCTGAAGTTCTTGTTAAAATCATCCAACTTTCTAATCCTTTAGAATCTGCAATTATCTCCCCTACGCACTCCTCAAGAGAGGATGTGGTTTTTTGAAACAAAATCAAGACAAAGAAAGGTTGAAGAATCACTTTTGGGACCTTAACAACCAATTCCAAATACTAAGAAGAGAGACTTTTAGACATGAAAGACAAGAAGCCAGTAGAGTTAGTCTGTAGTCTGATCTTATTCTTTTGGATATGTGATAATGCATATTACAAACACACTTTGGGTATACAGCTGAGAGACTTGAGAAATTAGCTCAAATGTCTGTTAGCTGGCAGACAGCTCTTCTGCAGCTAACAGATCAGAGTTGTTACCATTTTCTGTGCAACATTAGGCTTGCCATGGTGTCTGCTCTGGTGTGTGTAGAAGGAATGGAGTTTTCCATCTTTCACCTTAATGTCTGTATGTAGCTTGGGGTACAGAAACAACTTCAAGAGTTATGAGACAATCACGCAACTAAAACTAAGTAATTCCCTGTTTACAGGCACAATATCTCCAATTATTTAATAAGAGCCCTGCCCAGGACAGATTTGCAGAACCAGGTTAGGCCTATAGGGAGTGCTTCTTAAATCACCGTGGACATTCCTAAGTAGAAGGTCTACAGGGCTACAGAAAAGAAAGGCCAGCAAAAGAAGCTCTTGAAGTAACACTGTTTGTTGTTTGGAGCTGTGGAGTTTTTAAATAAAATCTGTCTGAGAGCAAAATCTGTGTTTCTTTACAGCTGTCATATGCTATTATGGCACAGGAGGATTACTTTTAAACTAATGTAAAGCAAAAACAAAGGATGAATCTTAGCTCTTATTTGCAGTGCCATGAATCCACAGTGAAACCTAGTCATTAAATTAAAAATAAATTAGTAAGCTGGATATAAGTGTATAAACCAGGAGCCCTTCTGGGCTTTAGTTGTCCACATTCAAGACTCTAGACTACATGTGGAGGAAACAGGTGGCAGTTTAACAGTATGTATTTCAGGTGCTTCCTGCTCATCACCTGCTGGAACAGATGCCTTGAAATTGCTTTGGTCTCCAGTTGTGTGTCTATGCACTGGGGCACAAAGAGAAAGATAATGGTATGTTTATATAGAGATAAAAGTAAAAGGAAACCAAAAGGCTTCCTTATGGTAAGGAAGTGGCAGATGCTTTCTGAGTTGGGTTCAGATGGTGGTCTTGCTGATTTGGTAACTGAGACAGAAGGCAGTACTGCTCCTGTGCAGCAGCTCAGTTTTGAAGTTGCTGGCAGTTGTGACAATTTGTAAAAGCACTTGAATATTGAGCTTTTAACTGTTTTGTTTATGCTTTCATCAAATGAAAGCTAAGAACATTTAAAATGAAAAATTAACTTGAAAGGTATTTCAATTCACTGTATTAAAATGTAGCATTGAGGCTTCTTGTTCTTCTGGTATGAAGAATTCAAATACAAAAAAACAAAACAAAACAAAACCAAAAAAACCAAACAAAACCCCAAACAAACAACCCGACCCAAACAGACATTATTAAATGCTGACAAGCCATAAATCTGCATTATTTCTCCTCAAACATGAATTTTCAGTGAAGCCTGCTCCCTCTGTGTATTTTCCAAAGGCAAAAACATATTAGTAATCAGCCAGGTACATGTAATCTTCACCCCTCTAGGCCTCCTGCTCCCCAGCTCACTACACTGACTGCTGTACTTCTTACACATCCACAGCACCCAGCACCCTTTGATGATAAGGAGATATTTTCCCAGTATGTCTTGCATCAGCGTTGCTGCCACCAAGCCTGATTTTTACCTCCACATTTCAGTCTATTTTGAACACATTCACGTAACCAATGGACAAGGGACTGATTGTGACTGAAGGTCTGCTTAGGCATATTACAACCATGGCTCAGTTCTGCTAGCAAAATTGTTGAAGGCATGGGAAAGTGCATGAGCCAAAGTATTGTAAGGTAAGAAAGGTAATCATGCTGGCTGCAGAGCAATAATTGCAACAGTAATAGCTGGCAGATCAACAATTCAAGGAGAAAAGAGACTCACACAAAGTTGAACACACCTCAAAACAAAACAAAACAAAAAAGGGCAGTGGTAACATCAAGGGATGGCCCATTCCATATGACCAAGAGCAACACTTCTCCAGCTGACAGCTGCCTGGTCAGTAGAAACTCAGAAATGTTGTAAGCACATCAGTCCTGACTATAAATTGCAGGTGGTAGCCAAGGAAGGGGACATTTCTGCTCTTGCCTGTACTCTGTCAAGGATCTTATGACCCATAAAGAAGCCTGAAAAAGTAACCCACTGTGCAATGGTCACAATCAGATTGCCCTTAGAGCTAAAGGAAACTGACATCCTCAAGGGCCTCTAAGCACCAAAGAAATCCAAGGATTGTTGGATTTCTGCCCACAAGTTTCCTTTGCTGTGCTTGGTTTTCCTTTGATATGGAGAAATTTGATTTCTCTCCATCAAAATCATAAGGAAAAGTGGAAAAAAAACCCAAACAAACAAACAAACAAAAAAACCAACAACCCAAAACCAAATTGCAAAAAAAAAAAGCCCAACAACCCCAAACCCTTGCAGGTTCAGAAATTAAAGATTTGGTAGTTTCAAGCAGTTCCAGAAATTTAAAAGGAAAATCTTACTACATGGTATTTCCTTTTTTTTCCCTCTTTGAAACAAACAAGTAGTAGTGATGTCCATTTTACCTCCTTTCAGGTAGTTGTAGAGAGCAATGAGGTCTGCCCTGAGCCTCCTCTTCTCCAGGCTGCACACCCCCAGCTCCCTCAGCCNGGAGGAAGTTGTTTGGAGTGAGGGTGGTGAGACACTGGCACAGGTTGCCCAGGGAGGGTGTGGCTGCTCCCTGCCTGGAGGTGTTGAAGGCCAGGTTGGAGGAGGCCTTAAGTGACCTGTCATAGTGGGAGGTTTTCCTGCCTATGGCAGGGGGTTGGAACTGGATGATGCTCAAGGTCCCTTCCAACCTTACTATTCTATGATTCTATGTCATATCTAACACAAACTTCTCTTGTTTAATATTTTTTTTTCACTGCTTACATGAAAATATTCAGAAGTGAAAAGCTCATGCAAAAAAAAGCAAAATAAAGCCACTGAGAAACAGACAGAGAAAATTCCTGAGACAGAGTTGCCTATCAAGTATTTTCACAGAGCACTACTTTCATTCAATACAGTGGAATTTGATTTCACTGCATCACTGTACTGGCAGGGCATGAATCCAGCTAAACCAGTTTGGCCACTGCCCCTCTTCCTCTGGTATCAGGACCCAGGGGTTGAGCTGAGAAGCAGACAAAACAAACAATGGGGGTTGGCTCCAGCAAGCCTGCCCGACAGCGTAGCAATCCAGCATCACTATATCAGGTGCCTTGTGCAGCTGCAGCCTTATTGCCTTTTTGGCCATATATATGTAGCTCATATGATGCACAGCACAGGCCAAAATCCTGATGCTTGTGCTTAACTGGGCAGTTTGATTTTCATATGTGTTTAATAGGAGAATGATTTGGAGAAGTCCACCATTCTTCAATTAAGCCATTCTGCCATTCAGAGATTCTGTGGTAACTCTGCAATGCTTGGTGATTCCCTTAGCGCATCCCCAGCAGCTTCTCCCCCACTAGAGGCTCATTAAGTGGGTCCCTGCCTGCAGCAGAGCTGTTCACAGCACTGACAGATTTTGTTTGGCAGCGGCCAGGTGTTTGCGGCAGCTCAGCTTTACAGTGACTCACTTTTCCTCTCCTTCCCTTTGCCTCGGGATGATATTCACAGGTTTAGGAAGTGTTTTTATACAGGAAACATACCCAGGAAACCTGTGCTTCGTGAGTAATATTTGGGCTACTTCTTATTAAGGTTCTCTAAGTTATAAAACTTGCTTAGTTTTGGGGCTCCCTCAGCAAGTGTGTTTGGTCCATCTTGTGACCCTAACAGGTACTGCTTTGTGTGTGTATTTAGCATTTTCCTGGTTTTCTCTTTTCGTATTTTCCAAGTTCTGACTGCTTTAGACTGTTTCATCCTGTGTTTATTAATGCCCTTTGTGTAAACACTTGCTGTTGACTGAGAATCCAAACGAAATTCACATAATCCAGTGATTTTAAAGTATTAATAATTATTAATATTCATAGTGGGTGATTAATATTCACAACTTATTTCAATATTAAATCATATCCATCACGGACCACCCATTCTATGCAGCCATTCTGTCCTGTCTTTATTTTTCCTGGCTCTATTTCTTAATTGTCTGTTGCCTTCTTCCCCTTTCAACCAGTCTAGGACAAAGTGCTTACACTACATGTGAAAATTAATGGTTTCTGTTACTTCTCCCCCCCAGCTCTTGGATCACTAAAACGCTTTCAAAGGAAGCAATGACAAAGTGTAAATGTTTGAGATTCTTCTGTGATCGCACAGTATGCCCAGCGTTATTGGGGACCATAGAGAACAATCACCCCACTGTTGACCATAGAATGAAAAGAGATCACAGAAAACCATAGTGCAGGGCAAAGAAGTCCTGCAGAAGATATTGTCTTGATGTGGATTAATAGATAGGATGGATCACCCCATGGAACTGGCTCTCCTCCATTAAGAGGCCAGTGAGAGCTGATGACTAGTTGAGCCCAACTCATAAACAATTAGAAGGGCAGTGGGTGTTGGATTTTGCTAACATTCTTAAAAGAAAAAAAAACCCCAAACATTTCTACTGATATGTTCTGAGCCCTTTCAAGTCAGCTGTGTAACTTGTTTGTATATTGTTCACAAAACCAGTAAATCTCAGATGAAAGAAAACCAGGCTACAGCCAAGACATTGAGAAGCCACAAGGAAGAATGAATTGCAGTCAGGGGATGTATCTTCAGATTCAACAGTTTGTTCTCTTAATCATTTTTATTCAGCTGGCAGTATCAAGATGAATACCTGTTTTCCCTTAATGCTCTCCTCCTGAGAATACTGGCACTCTGTAGACTGCCAGCCAAAATAATACATTTCTAAGTTGAGAAGGCTTAAGGACTCTAGGAAGACAACAGCAACAAATTCTATGAAGCAACACTGCTGGTTGGAAAAACAGAAAGCAGACAGCCCCAATGGCAGCCATAAAGAAACAAACAAACCCTGATTCACCCAGATGTAAATGTCTAAGAATGGCATATACCAGGCCTGTCATTTATATTTTTATTCCTTTTCTTATACTTTCCAGAGAAGATCTTATTTACACACATTTCTAAAGATTTCTTTCTTTTAAAGACTATTCTGAAGGAAAGCAGGTGTTGGAATCAGTATTCCAAACCAGCTATGCCTTAGGAGTACTATATGTACATACAAATGATACATAGTATGTCAATCATGTACAGCACTATAGATATGCACTAAAGATGATAACTAGCTCTTGCCCACCAATACAGATAGGTGGGTGAGAAGGCCTGATGCTCATTAAATGAAAAGCCTTTCTGATCAGGAGCAAGTTAAAATTAGGAATTTCATTCCACTGTCAATCATTTCTGCGCAGTAAGAATGTTTCAGATTCATCTGGTTCTGAGCTTGACCAGCTCTTACAAAGAGGTTAAATGCAGAGCATGGAATAAAACCACAGTCATGATGCTCAAAAAAATCAGCTCAACCGTTTCCCCTCCTGCCCCATTCAGATGCTCCTATCAATCAGCATCACAAAAAACTGCCCAAAGGCACCTTGGACCTGGACAGAAGCTTTGCCAGGTGCTCACACACCACCTAGGATCTCATTTAAGTTACATGAACTACCCTGGTCTTTTATCTGGTCAGCTCCAGCTTACAATCACTTGTTTTAATTTTTCTTCTCTTAATAGTTCTTTTTTTTTTGCCAATTTAAGTGAAAAAACATGCTGACAAAGCAGAATATTTCAAAGGCATTTTAAAGCCTTCCAGAAGATCTATGTAGGTCTATTAGCATCATTATATTCCCTCTGGCTTTCTTCATATATACTTTCTATTTGTTCTACTCTAGACTTGTGGCTGTGTGTTTCTAGCACAAAGCACAAGCGGCCTGCAGTCTGTGTCTTGGGCTTTGAAGACACTTTACCTTTTTTTTGCGGGGTAAAGATACGTCCTTCTCTGTGCATTCAACTCATTGCCTAATTCAGCAACAGACTCAGATGTCACTGAGCACTGAAATATCTAACTACCTTTGAGACTCTGGACCTTCCTTACTGCACTCAACACACAAGAGGCTATTGGAAAATACCGAAAAATATTCACCTTTAGAGGTAGTTTCCTCACTGCTAAGTTGTAAGCTGTCTTCTAAAAGTCTTAGAAATATTGAAGCACTCAAAGGTAACTTGAGTCCTTCTTAACTTTCCCCAATAATATTAGAAACAATACATTAACATTTCTCCACAGAAATTTGTGATCCTTGGACTATTCTGCAGTCAAACGTTTCCCTTGATTAGGCCTCAGATCACAGCACTCCTCCCTGCAAGGTGCAGTGCTTGTGTATCACTAAGATCAACAAATCATCATTCTGGAGTCACCAGAGGGAAAAAAAAGATAAGAACAACACCAGAAATTTCAGCCAAGAATATTCCTGACTCCACATCACTGCTCCTTCAGGAAGGAGGAGCAACAATTTGGAAATATTTTGCTGCCATCAGGGTGTTGCCAAAATGCCTGAATTCTCTTAGCTGTCAAAAAGCTAAGGACTGTGCAGACTTTGGGAATCTCCATTCAGAGCTGTTGCCACGCCTGCACCCAGAGAAAAAGAAACCCCAATATAAGTATAATCATTGTATTGGTTTGTATGAACAATTTTGAGGTGGAGAGCCTGTCAGAAAAGGTCCACACATGGAGGGGGCAATGGTAGACCCACCTACAGAATTACATCTGCTTCTTTGAAAGCCACACTGTAAGTGTGAATGTCTTTAATATGGCTAAGGTCCCATTCATGATTCAACTATTCCTTTCACACTTGAAAACCTCTGTATCTGACATGACAGTGAGCAGACCAAGACAAGACTGTTCAACTGAAAACATTAGAGGCTCAATTCAGTCTCTGAAAGGCAAGAATACCTTTCACCACCTCATTACTGTACAAAGAAAACCAACGGATTTAAAACTCATCTGGCAACAACTATAATGATGTGTGGAAGGAAAATAAAGAACCCAAACCATACTCCTGACTTTGGTAAACTCAAACTGGAATATTACAGAAGCATAGGTAAACAGGTGAAGCTTCAAACTGACGCTTTTCTGAATCACTCTCTTTTCTTAAGTTGATTACTATTAGCACAAGAAAAATCTACTTGATTCTTTAACCTAACATCAAAATTGGCCATGATTTCCACCACCTTTATGGTCAGGCATTAGAATAGTTTGCCCAGGGAGGTGGTGCAGTCACCAGTGTTCAAGAAATGTGTGAACATGGCACTTTGGGTCACAGTTTAGTGACCATGGTGGTCTTAGGCTGATGGCTGGACTCAATGAGCTTGGAGATCTTTTCCAAGTGAAACAATTCAGTGACTCTATGAAAATCTGGGAGTTGCACACACACTGATTAGTTTTCTTCTCTCAAAAGCCATGCAGATATAAGAAGTGCTGTACACTCCTTTCAGGGAGGAGGGCACAGCTCCATCATACAAGACACTTGTGTGGGTTCTCTGGAGCTAGTCCACAGAACACTGAGCTCATCTTGTTTGAAAAGACCTCTCTGTATTTCCATGCAACATGATGGGCGCAGCACCCCACACCCAAATACAGTAACAGGAAGCTCTACACAAGCTTGTTTTGTTTGCAGAGGTGGGAATTCATTGAGCTGCTCTATCTTTCATGTAAAATCACAGGTCAATAGTCACACTCTTCCTCCAGCTCCTCTGTGACACATTTAAAACCTAAATGAACAGCAACTCACTAACAGAGCTAGAATCAAAAATTCCAAATGCTTGCTTTTACTACTTCAGCACTAATAAAATGCTTTTGCCCATAATTGTTATCATTAGCTGAGAAGAAAGTAAGACTAGAAACAATGCTGTGCTTGGTATGCAAGGGATGGTACATCCATGCCTGAGAGGAGTCTGCATCTGCACACTTGTTAACACTGGCGTCAACAACTATCCCACACATGGGAAAGAACCAAATTGAAAATGAATCTAAGGTTGTGATGATCTGCCAAGTGGTGTGTAAATGTGATGGCAGCCCCAACAGTCCTCATGTAAGTAAAGCATTCTCAAAGATACTCTTTTTCAAACATTATGGGTTCAAAGCACATCTTTTCTCTTCATAACATGCAGTATGGTACACCCTTGATCAAAATGACTCATTAGGAAGACTTTATACTATGCATATTTTTTCCCCTTCAAATTGTGAAAATATGCCTTTAATTATTAATTAGTCTTGCAAAATGTAGCTTTCATGACTACATTTGATATCAGGATTTGTCTCTCTCTGATTCACAGAAATAACTGTAAAGCCTCTGATAGCTGGAGTTCACTCTTCACAAACTGCGATACGTCAGCTTAGAGAATCAAGCTCCAGCTCCTCACTGCATGGCTGACTGACCTGACCAAGGGCTGTTGCTTGAAAAATATACCTGCTGAACACCAACAGCATGACTGGAAACGGGACATCTGAGGTATTTTTAACCATAGTTTGATTTTTAAAATTGTATTTTGCAAATTGTTTTCAATCTTGTAATTCGTTCCCTCCTTTTGTCCTGAATAAGTTGAGGAAAGATCAAAGTCAGATTTGCTGCCTCTCTAGCACATGTTATGTTCAATTTTTGTCGGTGACATTCACACAAGTAACAGCAGATGTTGCTAGAACATTCATGAGTTTAGTTCTGAAGTGTGCAGCCAGACATTTGTCAAGCTAATTTGATTTCCTGAAGACTGCGAGGAGAGTTCTGCTGGATAGTTCCCCATCTGTGACACTGAGTCACTCTTGCCAAATTCACTTGAAGCCTCCAATGAAGATGTTCTCCTTTGAATTTTTGCTTATGGCTACTTTTTATTAGTTTTCTTCAAGAAGCTTTTTCTTCTTTTTTTTTTTTTTTTTTCTTTTTCTCTCCTCCTCCCCTCCTGTTAAGACCTCTTTAAAGATGGGGAGAAGGTGGTTCAGGAGAATGATGGAAAGATGGATACATCTACAAGGGACTCATCATCTTTGCCATCACACTGTTTAGCAGATGCCTACTGAAACCAGCAGGAAAGACATATATAGATGTCAGTGAGAGAATCTGGCATGCTCCCACAGCTGAAGAAACCTATGAATTTAAATAAAGTCTTAATGCTGAATATCACCTTTGAATACAGTATGCCCAAGTTTTGCATAGTACTGGAAAAGGAAATCGGTAAATTATTACATTAATTTGGTTAATGCATGATGTCAAAAGTACAGAAAGGTTTCCTCGTTCTTCCAGAGGACCGAGATGAGATTTGTGCCCGCAGGAGGCAGGCGCGGCATGCGACAAAGCGCGCACGGAGCAGGGCTCGCAAGCCTCTGCTTTCCTCACGCCTAGCTCAGTGTCCTTACGTTTCCTACTGTCTGTAACGCAAACCACACCGCCGGGTGCTGCAAAACCAGAGCTAGGCTCAAACTTTGTTGGCAGGCTTGTTGGCTAAGGCGAACTCCCGTGGAGGATAGAAGTATCATCAGGGTCTCACCTCGGACCCTCCCCAGGCCCGGACCCCCGCCGGAGGGCGGAAAGGACGCGGAAAGGCGGTGTGGGAGCGCCCCCTGCTGATCATCCTCTGGCGGCCAGGACCCAGCTGTGCCAGCGCTGCCCGCCGGCCTGCCTGTGCTGTCTGCGATGCCAGCACGGCGTGTGCCAGTCTGCCTGTGCCTGCCTGGCTGCACTGTCTGTACCTGCCTGCCAGTCTGCCTGTACCTAAGTGCTCTGCCTGACTGTGCCCGACTGTATCTACTGCTTGCCTGTCTCTACTGTCTGCCTGCCTGCCAGGCTGCATGTGCCTGGCTGCAGTGCTTGCCTGTGCCTGCCTGCCAGGTTGCATGTGCCTAGCTGCAGTGCTTGCCTGCCTGCCTGCCAGGCTGCATGTACCTGGCTGCAGTGCTTGCCTGTGCCTGCCTGCCAGGCTGCATGTGCCTGGCTGCAGTGCTTGCCTGTGCCTGCCTGCCAGGCTGCATGTGCCTGGCTGCAGTGCTTGCCTGTGCCTGCCTGCCAGGCTGCAGTGCTTGCCTGTGCCTACCTGCCAGGCTGCAGTGCTTGCCTGTGCCTGCCTGCCAGGCTGCATGTGCCTAGCTGCAGTGCTTGCCTGTGCCTGCCTGCCAGGCTGCATGTGCCTGGCTGCAGTGCTTGCCTGTGCCTGCCTGCCAGGCTGCAGTGCTTGCCTGTGCCTACCTGCCAGGCTGCAGTGCTTGCCTGTGCCTGCCTGCCAGGCTGCATGTGCCTGGCTGCACTTGCCTGTGCCTGCCTGCCAGGCTGCATGTGCCTAGCTGCAGTGCTTGCCTGTGCCTGCCTGCTAGGCTGCATGTGCCTGGCTGCAGTGCTTGCATGTGCCTGGCTGCAGTGCTTGCATGTGCCTGGCTGCACTTGCCTGTGCCTGCTTGCACTGCCTGGCAGCCTCCCTGCCAGGAGGCCAGTGTTAACACATACAAAGGAGTATGGTGGTTTCCTTAGCCCTACCAAATGTCCACCTGTAATAGCAAAAAGCAAAACTAATCCAACACAATCAGTACTGGTTTCCACTCACTTCTAGCTTATTTCTTCCAGCAGAATTTTAGAAGTGGGGAGAATGAGATACATGACTTGAAGACTTTTGCTCTGTGTAGATGAAAACCGTTGTCTCTTTATGCAGGCAAGCTTATGTTAACATTACATTCAGAAGTGTAGGGACTTTGACCAGATCAACATCCTCAGCATAGCTTGTCAGGCCCCTAACTAGCTTACCCATCCTCCAGCTGTGGTTGGGCACAGGAAGGAAAAGCTGCTTTTCCTTTTCTTCACATACAGAATTACAGAGGTCACACAAAAGTAATATACCTGAGATGTTCATGTTTATGGGAATCCAGCTTTCTGGGCAGATCAAATTCTTTGTAGATCAAATTGTCAGGAAAAGAAAAATCTGTCTTAGCATCCATTAAAACTAGAACTCAGACATCAGAATAAAACTCTTAAATTTATTGCAAAAATAGCCAAACCATTTCAGAATGTGAAAATTTTAGGCCTGAGTTTCTCTTGTTTCTATTACACGGATGAGAAAGCATGACTGTTGTGTATAAAAGGAAGGTAAGTCATCTTCATAAATACCTCCAAAGGCCATTTAGCTCAATCAGCAAACTGGGAAAATGAGCTATTGAGCATAGTTTAGTGACTGAGTTTTCATTTCAAGGATGAATAATGACTTAAAACAGAAAAACAAAAGAGGCTTTGAAATTTTTCCTAACCTTCAGCTCCACTAAACATGAAAACCAACTGCTGAATTCTGGGGAAGTGACCTATTTCTCAGCACTTCAGAAAGCTTAAAACTGTGCAAATGACATTGACAAAAAAGTGACCCCTGTTCTCTAAGCTTCCTTTGCACAATACAGAAAAAAAAAAAATCAAGTAGAAAATAAACTCTGTCATAGGGAGAACTTAGTAGTTTCTTGTTGAGATACATTTTTTAATTGATTTTCTTTTTCACAGCATCTCCACAAACTGTATTATAAAGAAAGAATTGATCCCCACTTACTCAAAATACATCCATCTGAGGGAGGGTTCAGTTACAATGACAAAACAAATCAGGACATTTTTCTCCTCTTCCTCTCCTGCCCAAAGTTTTCATCTGCCACTGCCACCACCGCCAGCAGAGGTGGTGGTGTGGGTGCAAATGCAAGGATGATATACTCAACAAAACTGCAGGTTGGAGGTAAGTTGTTTCCAGTGAGGGTGGTGAGACACTGGCACAGGTTGCCCAGGGAGGCTGTGGCTGCTCCCTCCCTGGAGGTGTTCAAGGCCGTGTTGGAGGAGGCCTTGTGTGACCTGTACTAGTGGGAGGTGTCCCTGCCTATGGCAGGGGCTTGGAACTAGATGATCCTTGAGGTCCCTTCCAACCTTACCATTCTATGATTCTATGAACATTTTACAAGAACTTTTGAAAGCACAGCTCACCACACTTGTCTAAAATATCCTTTGTCTTAGCAGTGCTTTGTCAAAACCAGCCACCAGAATTTATCAAAATAGATAGAAGACTAATGACTGAAACTCAGCTTCTTTTCCTTACAGTAAATAAGTCTTCCTCCATTTCCAGCATAGAACTAGACATTATCTCTAGCAGCCCTAGTCCTCTAAAGATGTCCAAAGGTATTGTTTTAACTTTGAGATAAATAGCAAATACAATCTTTCTGCCCTATTTCACACTGCATTCTTTGTACTCATCAACAGTGTGGAACTATTGTCACTTCAGCCCTTCCCAGGTGTGATTCATGCAAAGAGAACTATTAAAGCTGGCATCTTATTCAAAATACAGTTGGAAATGACTGCAACAAAGGCAAGCTTGAAGTCACTGCTCACACCTGGGCAGGATTTCAACAGGCTGACAGTTGTGTGAGATTCCTTGTTTCTTGAAACAGAAAGAAGGGCTCTCTGCAGAGGTTAGGGGAGTTCAGGTTTTACTAATACTGAGCAGGAATTAGTAGCACCAATCTTACAGTAAGAGACAAGCCAAACTCATTTCTAAAGCAGCCTTTTTCCTTTTCCTCCATTCCAAAAGAGCACACTGGTGTTTTGCACAAGTTCTCTCGTACACATATGGACTAGTACACTGTCAAAGTGATCTTCCACAGCAGCCATACCTACACTCCCTTGCATGGATAGGATAAAGATTCAGCATGGAATAGGCAAAAGAACAGGCAGTATTAAAAGCTGAGAACTATACATTCTCTTCAGGATCACAGAATCATCAAATAGCCTAGGTTGGAAGTGACCTTAGAGATCATAAAATGGCCTAGATTGGAAGTGACCTCATCTGCTCCAGTCCCCCCTGCCATGGGACTGGGGGAGCTGCCTCTCAACTAGACTTGGCATCTCAAGGCCTTATCCAACCTGGCCTTGAACACCCTCAAGGAAGAGGCCTCCACAATGTCCCCAGGCAATCTACTCCAGGGTCTAGCTACGATTCTACTGAAGAATTTCTTCCTAAGATCCAGTCTAAATCTACTCTCCCCTTCAGCTTCAAAGCATTCCTCCTTGTTATATTGCTAGATACCCTTATGAAAAGTCTCTATCCAGCCTCCTGTAGATTCCCTTTAGGTACTGGAAGGCAGCTCTAAGGTCCCCTTAGAGTCTTCCCTTCTCTAGGCTGAACAATCACACCTCCCTCAGTCTATCCTCACAGCAGAGGTGTTGTAGCCCTTGGATCATCTTTTTTTCCTGTAAGAAAAGCAACTCCATAAGCCCAGAACATGAAGATTAATGTTCTTTATATGCTGAGAAGACTTGTATCAGGCTGAATGAGGCACTCACCTGTGAATGAGTGATTTCACTGAAAAACTTATATTCTACCCTGGAAAGTCAACTTTCAACAGCCAAAAAACCCCCAACAATCCCAAATACATGTTTCCTGGCTTTATTTTTATTACAATTCTATTTCCTATTAAGATTTTTCTTATTTTGCTGACAAAGATATTGTTGAGATTTCTGTAAGTTGCAAAATGATAGCATCAAGACTTTAGGACTCCAAGCCATCTCCTCTGCCATACCTCCCTGCCAGTCCTTCAGCAGGGACTGTACTTAGAGAGTATTTGAGGTGCTGCAGAAAATGGGTTTTCCCTTGCTGTTCAAAGCACAGTCCTGATATAGCACTGAGAGTTGTGTTGACTTCTTCATAAACCTTTAATGACAGCCCAGACCTTTTACAGAGTTCAGTGATACCAGGGATTTATTTAACTACAGGATATTCAACACTTCCTATATTCTGCTCAAATGACAGAGGGAGTTACCCTCTATGCACTTAAACTTCACAGCAACCAGAGAGGTATTTCTTCTCCACTCTGACCAGTGTCATCAGGACATCATCACTGTTTCTAGAGCTATCAGAAGAAGAGTGTAGGGAAAAAAATGAGGCCCTGATTGGAAATAGTGCTCACTGCTGCTCACTACTGCTCCTTACCCTCCATTGGAAAGATGTTTGATAACAAAAATCCTTTAGCTCTTCCAAATTTGGTTTGTTTTTATCAGCTTGTAGCTGAAGTGGCTTCTAGAAGGGCAACCAGACTACTGCCTATAACTTCAGGCAGTAAACTGTCCTCTCCTACAGAGAGAGGAATAAGCTCCAAGCTTTTGGCACCTGCAACTTCAAGTACATGTGTGAAAGGTAGAGGTCTCACTTGGAATGGAATGCCAGTCAACAAGAATTGATGAAATAATGTTGTCATTAAAGCATACAAAGGGAAAGGATGTTCCTGCCAGCTGCACTGCTGTCCTTCAACTCCAGACTGCCTTCCTATGGAAACAAAGCTTCTGCAACTTCTGTATAAGGGAAGACAGGAGCTAAGTGCCTCTTGGCTTGGTTTCCCAAGAGTTATTTCTGAAGGCATGACTTTCCATCAGATTTGCCAAACAGACCAATGTCTTTACAGCACTTACATCCCTTCAAGATAGTTGCAAATCACAAGCAGGTAAAAGAGACAGAAGTTTCACCTGCTTGTGATTTGCAACTATCTTGAAGCTATCTGGAGTAAGACTGGCTACCTTCAATAACAGCAGAAACAAGAGAGGTCATAGGGCTTGTAAAATGACTACAGAAGAGGTAACAAAGTCAGTAATGAACTATAGGAAGCAGAGAAAATATTTACTTTCACTAAAGAATTTCATTACTTAATTTTTGTCATACTTATAAAAATGTAATGGCTCAATATTGACAGAAAGCACATCTTAGCTGTACATTCCACATGCTGGTCACTAATTAAATTAGCAAGGGTAATGCACACCTACTGAGAAACTCAGCAGGCTTTCAGAGAAACTGAGGAGAAGAAGAGTTGGCATCACTGATGTTTCTAGGACAGAACACAAGAAATATCTTTAAAATGCACCATCAAACAATGGGTTGGTTGTTTTGCAGAATTCCTTTCAGGATGCTTTTCACATACACCCACTACAGACAGTTCTGCTTTTGTTTGTATAAAAACTTGGTTGTAGATGGAAATGATCAGAAGATTAATAATATGCACTGCTTACAGATAAGAGTGAAACAATGCTTCACAAGAGATATAAAGTCTTTGGAGCTGCTGAGAAGTTGAATATATGTAAAATCAAAACACAGCAATGCCCTAGGCCCATTTACCAAGCTATTTTTTTGCTTCTCCCCTGCAGCATACACAGAAAAAGCACAAGAACAAATCAGCAGAGATATCCTTTGAAACAAAGTGGAGATATTAACTCTTTAAAGCCAGGCATTAGAACAAGATATTTTTTACTGAACAAAAGCTGTCATTTAAGTTACAAAGACCCTTCAACACCCATGAGCAGTGTGTGAACACAAGTGAAAATTAGGAATTCAAAGCCCCTCTTTCTTATGTACGTGTGGACAAAATCAGAGAGTCACAGAATTGTCAGGGTTGGAAGGGACCCCAAGGATCATCTAGTTCCAACCTCCTTGCCATGGGCAGGGACACTTTCCACTAGATCATGTTGCCCAGAGCCACATCCAGCCTGGCCTTAAAGACATCCAGGGATGGGGCTTCCACCACTTCCCTGGGCAACCTGTTCCTGTGTCTCACCACCCTTATGGTGAAGAACTTCTTCCTAATGTCTAATCTAAATCTCCCTTCCTCTAGCTTGGATCCATTCTCCCCAGTTCTATGACTGTGCAACACCCTAACAAGTCCCTCACCAGCATACTTGTAGGCCTTCACCAGATACTGGAAGGGCATGAGATCCCCTTGGAGCCTTCTCTTCTCCAGACTGAACAACCCCTACTGTCTGGGCCTGTCCTCACAGGAGTGGTGCTCCAGCCCTGATGATCCTCTTGGCCCTTCTCTGGACATGTTCCAGCCTGTCCATATCATTTTCTAATAGACACTCCAGAACTGGACACAGTACTCCAGGTGAGGTCTCACAAGAGCAGTGTAGAGAGGGAGAATCACCTCTCTTGACCTGCTGGCCGCACTTCTCTTGATGCAACCCCGGATGTGTTTGGCTCTCTGGGCTGCAAATGTACACTGATATCTCACACTGAGCATCCCCAAGTCCATTTCTTCAGAGCTGCTCTCAAGCCAGTCACTGCCCAGCCCATATCAGTGCCTTGAGGCATGTAATGAAAAGATATTGGTGTTCTGAAGTTGCACTTCACAAACACTCTCAAGGGTTTTGATTTATTAACTCTGTTTAAGAATGGGTTTTGACCATCACAAAATGTCTCCATCAAACTGTAAATGAGACCATTCACCCACTAAAGATAAAATATGCATGTGATGCTGTGTAAGATAGGAGTTTGCTGTATTCTCATTAAAGATAATGAAATTGCCATAATGATGCATCTATAGCTTCATCTATTTGCAAACAGTGTTCAGTGCAACGCCTGCTATTTGTTAGCAAGAAATGCTGATAGTCACATAAAATGTCAATTTTTATATGATTAGATAGTTCCATCCAGAAGGTTGCATTTAAATCTATAAAAGTACAGTTTCTCTTCCAGCCCCTACCATTCTATGATTCAAGAATTTCTTAATAAATGATCCTCACCCTGTTGCCATGTTTACACACCACAGAGCAACTCAGAAACCATCCCATTCCATTTTTAACTGAATCCCTTCTGTGCTGGTTTGAGCTAGCTGGAATATTTTAATAGAGAAAATTATGCTATAGGCTGTGAAGGTAAAACAATGGTGATGTCTACTTCACTCATAGGCTTGCTGAGATGTTTACAAAAAGAGAAGAGTGTCTCAAGCTGGCAGTCTGGGTCACGGGGCAAGCAGCTTCTTGGGCTCTCTAGCAGCTCTGGCTTCTCCTCTCTGCTGAATAACTTCACTAACCACTTTTCTTCTAATCCTCCCCAGC